>CAUYQG010192818.1:0-48700 GCA_963574415.1 Tarsius wallacei
TGGTAGCGCGCGCCTGTAGTTCCAGCTACTTGGAAGGCTGAGGCGGAAGGATCGCCGGAGCCCAGCAGGTTGAGGCTGCGGTGGCCAGGAATGGCCACTGCACTCCAGTCTGGGTGACAGAGTGAGACTCCAACTCAAAAAAAAAAAAGAATTCTAGTTCAAAGAAGGAGGGATGAGAAGGGAGGGGTAAATGGTGACCTTCAGAGTCCTGGCCTATGTTTGGGTTCATCCCAGGATAGGAGACCATTAGGCCCTGAATTGTTTCTCCCCCAAAATTCATATGTTGAAGCCCTAACCCCACTGTGACTGTTTGGAGACAGGGCCTTTAAGGGGGTAATTTTGGACTTACATGAGGTTATCAGGGTGGGACCCTAATCTGATAGGACTGGGGTCCTTGTTAGAAAAGGAAGAGACACCAGAGCACACTCTTTCTTTTCACATGTGCTCACAGAGAAAAGACCATGTGAAGTCACAGGTAGAAGGCTTCATCTGCAAGCCAGAAGAGAGACTTCGCCAGTAAGCAGTCCCGCCCTTGATGTTGGACTTCCAGCCTCCAGAACTGAGAAGACATAAATTTCTAATGTTACACATAAATTTCTAAGCCTCCCAGTATGTGGCATTTTGTTACAATTGCCTGAGCACACTATTGCAGACACTATCTTCACTCTGCTAAGTATATTTTGGTAGGTATAGGAAAGACCCTAAAACAACATCCAGCTCCAGCAAAGGGAGCCACCAGGATCCGGAGAAGGGTCAGCATTCCAGTATGCTTTGGGTAAGGGAGAGGCAAGAGGAGGTGCAGAGATCCTTTCCATTGGGGAGAGGTATCCAGTCAAAAAGGCTGACAGGCAGATGGGTCAGTAGCTTACCAGCTGATAAGTTTATATCTGCAGGCATCCAAATAGTCCAGAGCCTACTTTCTAGAGGGGAAGAGCCTTCGACTATTACATTGGGTGGGCTGGACAGGACTGTTATGGCAGGCAGCAGGGGTCAGGCAGTAGGTATGACATCCACAGCCACCCATATGTGGGACACAGTTGGTCCAAAAATCTCTTTTCCCCAATTGCCAGTCAAGGTTTCCTGCCCCTACCTGGCCTCCCTCAATTCCCCCTCCTCTCGCTCAAATGGGGAGAAGACACTTGGTCAGTTATTGCTGATGTGAGCTAGATATTAACAACTCTTGGCAAATAAGAGCTTTTCCAGATTCCAGTGAAAGGAGCCTTAAGCTTATTCTGAAGAGCATCAGAGAATCTGGACCTTGTGCAATGATGTCCAAACCCAGGCCATAAAATGGAAGAAGGGGAAGGGGGACAGTTATGGCAAAGCCAATCATTCCCAGTGCCAGGAGGCAGAGACCTTCCTAACCAGAGAGGTTTGGTGGGGGAGCCATCATATCTCCAGGGTCTCAGGATGGGCATGTGTCATTTAAGAGTTGCCTCAATCTGGACAGCCCAAGCCAAGCCCCAGGCAGAGCCAAGAGTGGCAAAAAGAGGTGTCGGATACATCAGGTGTGTGCTTACTTATTTATTTCACTAGGGGCTCAAGTTCATTTTCATCAGGAAGCAAACTGAATTCTGCATAAATCTTGCCTAGGGCCAGAGAGCAGGCAGCATAGGGATGAGATTTTGAATAAGTTCCTGATACCAGAGGCAGCATCAAAGGTTTACTGTTGGTCAAGTCTGGTATATTGTAGGTGCTCAGTAAATATTAGTGAAATGCATGAATCTCTCTCTTATGCAGACCATTCATCAGCTCTGGCATCTTGGCCTTGAACAAACCCCTGTGACTAATGGGTATTGAAATGCATGTGTAGGATGGGATAGAAGAGTTGTTCTTGTATTTAGCAAACTGTCCAATCCCAAAACTGCCTTAATCCACTCTGCTATGCTTACCTCCTTGTTAGACACCCATGTGGCTGGCAATTGTCAGAGTGACCTGCAAACAACAGATAGGAAGTGACTCCCACAGGAGAGCTGAGGGCACAGCGCAGGGGACCTGGAAGCTTAGACAGAATTCTGAGTGCCCCCAGGTCAGAGCAGGGAGACCTGCACTCCTTATTAATTCCCTCTCCTCTTCTTCAAAATTCGAGTGTGTTAAAACTAGAAGCTCCATTTGAGATGTAAAGAGACACTTCCTTCCCAAAATGTTAGACTTACCTATGGCTTGCTTCTGCTTATCTTTGGCCATGAGTTGGTGATTCTAGAAAGATGTCCCAAAGAAGGAGGATTTAGAGAGAGGAACCAAGGGATTTTCTTTCCTTTTCTTTTCTTTTCTCACAATGGCCTTGTATTGTTGGCACCCTAGTCCCAAAAAGTCATGCCAAGTCTCACTCTAACCATGCCTTGTCTGGCTGATCTACACACTCTGCATGGGGCAGTGGAGAGCAGTGGATGGCTCATAGGTTTGGTTGTCCAAAAAGTTGAAGGCAGGGCTACACCATTTGCTGGCGTTAATTGTGAGTAGGGCCTGAATGTCTCTGAGCTTCAATTTCCAATAAAATGGGTGCAATAGTATCTACCCTCTAGAGTTCTTATGAGCATCAATTGAAAAAAAAAAAAACTTTGTAATGCAGCTGGCACAGTGCCTGGTTTATATAATAATAAGTGGTACTATCATTACTATTTTCTAGACAGGAAACCAAACCTAATGAGTGACTTTCTCCTAGCCCAGAACTTTTTCGATCACAGGTGACAGGAACTAACTCGAACTAACTTAAGCAAAATAGAGAATTTTTTGGCTTATGTAATTGGAAGTCTGGGGACTCCGGGGCTCAATGATTGTCATCCCCGTTGTTGTTGTCTTCCTCATTATCTCATCCTCTCAACCTCTCTCCCTCCCCCACTTCACCCCACTCCTTTCTGAACATTTGCATCAATGTTTCCTAATCAGATGAGTTTCCACAACAAGTGACTTAGAGGAGCTCTCTGGCTACGGACAGTTTTTGGCAAATGTCACACCAGCTACCCAGCCCCTGAATAAAGAGGGAAGTCTGCCTCTCCTGTTACCCATATATTAAATCTCAAGGAAGGGTTCTGGGTAACTCAACTAGTGTCATGGTACCTATTCTTGGGCCTAAGGTGGGGCTTGTGACAGTGGAAGTAAGGACAGGGAAATTTGTTCGGGTGAAGAACAGCCCAGCAGTGTGCAGTAAATCCACAGAATCATAAAGGATAATTATAAAAATATTTAAATCACTAAGTTTATTTCAATTATCTGTTCATCACTGAAACAGAAGATTTGGCTATTATAAGAAGGGAAAAGGGAATGCTGAGTAGACAAAAACAATAGATGCCCATTACATCTGGTAAAGAAAACCAAGGATCAACCCTTCCTAGCCCCATGACTCACCAGTTAACTGCCAGATGGTGTGGGTCATCTGTCTAGGCACAAAATTTCTCAAGTGTACACAGCAGGCAGGATACCCTGCCAGGTACCCAAGGAGGTGTAGCCTGGTTTTCTAGTCAGGCATATTCAACCCCTGAGCGTAGGCTTTCTCTGCCACTATAGCAGCCTAGCAGAGCTGTATACAGAGATCAGCACCACGATTGGTAGTTCCATTGAGAAGCGTCTGAGTGGTGTTACCCTGCAGTGAATACAAAAGGAAAATGGGATTTCTTACCTGAGACCCCAGAGAACATCAAAACCAGAAGAATGTACGAAGCTGAGAACAAAGAAAATCTGAATTCTGAAACACAGAGAGCTGGGAGGCACCACCCAACTGTTGGGCCCAGAGCAGGTGTGAGTGCAGGGGGCAGGAGTCTGAATTTGAGACTCAGACAGAAGCATGAGGGAGGGGTTCAGGCGGCCCAACGTCCAGCCACTCTCTGACCTCTCCGGCATGTGGAGAGTGTCTTCTCATTGCTGTGCTGACACAGCATCCTCCCTGTGTTTGAATCTCTGCTGGCCATGCCAGCGGAGAGGTCACGCGGGAGTTGTGTGTGTGTGTGCACACAAGCTGAGCATCCAGCCCCAAAGACACAACATGCTTGCAAATCAATTTCTTAGGAGACCTCGTAGGTTAGAGAGATGAAACCCCTGGATCGAGCTAGTGATTGTTAATGCTGAGTTAAATTTGATAACACCAGTGAAAGGATTTGTATTTTAGTACTAGAAAATGGACACCTCCAGAATTAGCAAACAAAAGGATGATAGGAAGTAAATTCAACCAATGCAGTCTGTTGAGTTATAAGCAGGAAGGAGTCTGGGATGACTCCTGCATGTCGTGAGGATATGACATAAGGTAAACTGGGATGGGAGGCACTGATGACACTGACTGAAGTGCTCCTTACGATCCCCAGTGTCATGCCTGTATGATCAGCAGGCAGGACGTGTTTTCTGTCTCCTCCTGCCTACCACCTTCATGAGTATCTTTAGACACAAATAACTGCCCACCTGTAGGACCTGCCCACACAGGCCCTGAGCCCTTCCTGCCTCAGGTGAGAACCCCAGAGGCGGGGCTAGCAGCACTGCCATCAGCCCAGGATCTTGTGTGCTTAGGATGTATTTTGAAGCCCAGAGCCCTTGTATCCTGTTCAAAGTATAACAATTACTCCTATGTTGGGACTTGACATGGGCAGAGAAGAGTCTCCTGATAATGCATCCCTCTTCGTCATCCAAAAAAGAAAATTACTTGTGCTGGGCATCATTCTAAACACATTGGGGCATGCAAAAGATACTACCAAGACCCAAGGTGGAGGCCACTTGTAGGGCCAAACACACAAAATGAGGCTCAGGGGAAAATAGGGTTCTGTGGACACATGGGCACATGCTGCATACCAGGCTCAGGAAGACAGTCCAAGTCTAGGTCTTGAGGCTGGTGAACTCACCCAAGACCTGGACGGGTAAGCGTAGACTTAGAACTGCTGGGGAAAGGTCATCAGAGTGTGCTGATGGTCAGAGAAGGAAGGGCTGAGACCCAACAAGAAAGCCGGGCTTGGTGACTCAGCCTGTAATCCCGTGCTTTGGGAGGCTGAGGTGAGTGGTTTGCCTGAGCCCGCGGGTTCAAGACCCGCCTGGGCAACTTGGCGAGACCTCATCTCTACAATTAATCAAAAAATTAGCCGGGCGTGGTAACGCACGCCTGTAGTTCCAGCTACTTGGAAGGCTGAGGTGGAAGGACTGCCTGAGCCCAGCACGTCGAGGCTGCGGTGGCCGGGAGCGGCCACTGCACTCCAGTCTGGGCGACAGAGTGAGACTCCAATTCAAAAAAAAAAAGAGAACCAACAAGAGCCTCTGGTCTTGGAGTGGTGACTCAGTGGTTCCCAGAGAAGACTCCAGTGGTTTCAGCAGCTCCTCTCTGCCAGGTGTTTGTTGACATCCCTGACTGTCATAGCCGAGACTCCTTTCCTTCTGATTGGATTGATTAGGTTTTTATCCAGTAATCCTCTCGTGTGCTCTTTCCAATGCTGTTTATTGTGTAGCACAAAGATGAAAATCTATCTACTAATCTGTTCAGTTTTAACTCAATACTGCAATCATCCAGCGAGGGGCGGGGAAGATTGAGGCTGATGTGATTCCCAGGGGGAGCACAATAAGATCCCAATTGAGTACAGCTAGTAACTTCAACACAATAGGGTTTTTTTTTTTAAGCAACTGAAATAGAGAAGGTAGGATATTTTTTTTTTTTTTTTTTGAGTTGGAGTCTCACTCTTGTCGCCCAGACTGGAGTGCAGTGGCCGCTCCCGGCCACCGCAGCCTCGACCTGCTGGGCTCCAGTGATCCTTCCGCCTCAGCCTTCCAAGTAGCTGGAACTACAGGCGCGCACTACCACGCCTGGCTAATTTTTTGATTTATTGTAGAGATGAAGTCTCACCAATTTGCCCAGGCAGGTCTCGAACCCGCGGGTTCAGGCAATCCACTCAACTCAGCTTCCCAAGGCACGGGATTACAGGCTGAGCCACCAAGCCTGGCTGCCACTTGCATTTCCCCCATCCTACGCAATGTCGGGACTTTCCTAAAAATAATCTGGATAATTGCTTCAGTTCTCTGCTTTTCTCAGGCTAAGTGAGGAGGGGGCCTCCTGCTGAGTACCCAGGGGATCAAAGGAGGGAACTCTGACTTTGTCAGAGCTGCGATCAACAGACAATTGATAAAGCTACCAACAGCTACCCGCGTACATGTCTCTTGCCATAGACGTTCCCAAACCCACCAGCTGTGTGGGTGTCAGAGTCTGTCGGAACACATGCTTGGCTGCCAGCCACATGAGACGTCAGTCATCGGGGTTCAGGCATTGGCAGTCTGAGACGGGAAGGCGAGGGATCTGTGGAGGCGGAGGCCGCCCAGGAGCTGGAACACAGAGTGCTGGCCAGGCCCAGAGAGGCTCCCTGAGCTTCCTGAGGTTGTCCAGGTCTTCACCAGGGCCCTCAGCCTACCGAGTGCATGGTGACCTGTCAGGTCTTCATAGCCCTGCTGTCCTCTCAGCCAGAGTCATCTGAACAATCTTATCTCCAGGATGAATTCCAATTGCCGTCCATAGAACACTGGCCCAGGAGTCCAGGTGCCTCCACCTCAAGCATGTGTGGCCACCATGCCCATTCTGACCCATGTCTGGGCTAGTGGCTGGACCTTTGCCCTGACTAGTGCGGCAGAGAGGAGCTGGGACTGGGCAGAGCCCTCCCACCAAGCCACCTCCCAGCCCCCACCCCGTACCCTAGGCTGCTTTTCCTTATTTCAACTCCTTGCCTCTGCTCCTGACACCCACCTCCAGCAGGCTTAAGGGCTCATCTGGACACTTGCCTCTAACTTTGGCCTCTTCTCTGAGTGACATGATTCTGGTCCTTACTCCCAGAAGCTGTGTATGAGAACCACTCCTCCTTCCGGTCTGCATGAAGGCCTACACAGCTGTGCCTGTTCTCTATCTACTTCCTCATTGGAAAGAGAGGTCGACTTTCCAAAGAAGCAGTCCCTCAGCCCCTCCTGGTTGACCCAACAGTATCACCACTTTCTTGCATCAAGACAATAAAATCCAATGCTTTGACTGGGAGTCCCACTGGTACCATTGCCATCATCCTCGCTGACATTCGAAAAAACTACCAGGGCCGATGTCCTGACTGCCTTGCTCCTTGGTCATTGAAGGTGCTGAGTTTCCCATTCACTCAGAAAATCAGGCTGTCATCTTAAGTGGCAGAGGCAGCACGGATAAGGAGGTGCTTGACTCCTTGGGCTTTCTGAAGCAACTCTGTCTCCCCACCCCCCTTGCTAGCCTTAGAAAAGGGTGAAAGGGGCCTGCCTGGTACCGATGTGCCAGTTGACACTGAGATACACACAATCCATAGGTGTGTGTGCTGAGCCGTCCATGTATAGAGCGTTCAGCTGCCCTGTGTAGAAACGCTTCTTATTTCAATCACAGATCACATCCACATCAGATAAAACGGGCTTGCTAAATTGGGTTCCCTTCACCTTCCTGATGTGTGCCCTGGCATATAAAATCAATTGCTTAAAAGCAAATCAATGAGCCAAATGAAGTCTGCAGTCTCAGGAATTAGGCTCACTGCCTATGCCTCCATTTTTCTGATTCCTAGTCAACTAACATTTATTGAGCAACTATATTTGCCAGGCAATGAGCTCAGTGCTTTCACATATGCTGTTCTATGAACAGTTGCAGAAGCTCTGCCAGGAAGACATATTTTGGCCATAGTCAGATGAAGGGGATAAATGAAGGCCTCAATGCCACCCAGCTGTTAGTGGCAGAACTGGGACTCTTCCATCATCTGGTTGCTACCCAAGACTAGTTTAAAGAACGGGATACACACGTCTCATCAAGGCCTGGGGCTTCTGCTGATGCGATAGCTCTGGAATGAAGTTTGCATAGAGCAGTTTAGCTCTTAAGACCAACCTTTCCATGCCCACTGGGTAACTGAGTGTCCAGATGTCAGACTGCTCCCCCAGCATGACCAATGGGAGGGGCCTGCCTTTATAGGAAGAACACAACTTTAGAAGGCAGACCAGGGCACTAGACTGGAGCTACTGCTGGTGACTCAACCTTCTTATTTCAGTTTTCTCATATTGGTAATGGAAGCTTCATGCCTAGCTCACCAGGGTTGCTAAAGGGTCAAACTGTAAACCTATCAAGTCCATTAGCGTGTGGGCTTCACAAGAGCAGAGAATCTGCCTGTTATGTTCGCTGCTGTAACACTGGGACAGTGGCTGGCATGCCGTAAGTGCTTAATAAACACTTATAGGATGAATGGACGTAGTCACTCTGGTTGCCTTTCATTCTCCTCCCCATTGTGAACAGGCACATTCTGCCACCGTTTGGAATGTCCCCAGTTCCCAAGACACAGGAGGCTGAGGCCAGGGTTTTGTGGGATTTTTAAACTTGCTACTGAGAACAGCCTGTGCCACCTCAAATCCTTTTCCTGGCCATTACCCTTCACGTAAAACTGCAGAAACCAGAGCTCTTCACCCTCCAAATCAGAGACTGAAAATAAGGCAAGTTACAAACTTTTTTTACTTTGGCAAGCAAGGATATTTTTTACAACTTACTGCTGCTATCATGTCATGAAAGAAAAGACATTTTAACATCAGAAATCAAGAGGACAGAATAAAGGACAAGACTTTACAAGAACAAACAGCTGAAAAACTACCATTAACATATTCCCCCCAAAAATGTTGGGCTTTAAACTTTTTTTGAATGCAGAAAAATGATAATGCAGGATTTTATTTTAATAATATCATATGGCAGTTTTTTTCTTCTTATAAATTTGTCACCTTGAGGATCTATAGTCAAAACATAGTGACAATAATAATGATAGAAAACATCCGATGTGGGTACATGGCTCAGCAATTTGCAAACCTTATCTCCTGAAGATACAACCTTGGGGATGGAAACACTACCCCAATATACAGATGGGGAAACAGAGGCTCCTGTCTTCTCCCTGATGGAGGCTGCCCAGGTGTGTGGCCCAATGAGCGTTGCAGTATTGGGCCCTCCCAGTACACACACCCAGGGCGGTGCATCCTAGAGCCTGAATCAGGCAACCCAGAACACTCAGGAATATATTGGGGAGAAATGCCACCCACTGCCAGGCAAGACTACATCCTAGCCCCATAGGAGTCCACAGACAGAGCCTGGGGCCCACTGCTCTAAATCACCCTCCACCACCAAAGCAAAAAACCCACAGTATTTTTCAGGGCCTTCAGACAAGGTACAAGGTCTCAAGAGACATCGAAATATCATTCTGAGGTATTCTGAGGTAAAAGCTAATATTTATTAAGATAAATCTGATCTAATTTTGAGTAAAGGTATCACAATGGGCTTATTGATTTTTAAAAAGAAAAGTTACATTTTAAAAAGAAAAATACCAATTTCACAGGCAACCTCCAGCCAGATTCCAGACCCATGGGATAACTCACAACAGTTCTGCTTTAAAAAAATGTAAGAAGAAAGAAAGAAAAAAATCTTGAAAAAGGGAATTTTTTTATACTGACATACAGAAAAGTAAATAAAATCAATTGAAAACACTAACAGAGAGCCATTCATTTTATTGTTATAAAAATGCCAAAAGGTACATCCTTATTCCCAGGTTCTAGGACTCAGGATATTTCTTTTAGTGAAAATAAAAGAGGAAAATATGAATAAAGAGATAAATAATCAATGCTATTTTTGAAGGCCCTGGATGGTCATGAAATGAAAAGATATAATCTCATTAACTATGTAGTCAGGGTCTAGCTTTCATGCCGTCTCCAGTGCTGGGGCACAGGACTTGTGACCTCTTTGCAAAGAAGCTTCTGGAAGAAAGAGTATCCTCACTTGGACTCGGGATTGACTAAGATTCTCAATCAGTAAAAATGCCTGAGCTCCATGTACCAGTCAGGGTCCCAGCAGAAAATAGATGACACAATCCACTAGGGTCACTGAGGAGTGTTTATAAAGGCACAACTCATAGAGGGAAGGGCAGGGTGTAGGGACGCCCCAAGGGACAGGGCAGGATCCTCAGCTTGAGGTAACAAGGGCCGGGGGCACATCCAGGAATCTGGAAACAGAAAAAGCTACAGTTTCTGACAAGGGTGTCTGCTAGTTCATGATGATCCCACAGGAAGAGAAACAGGGGGAGATAGTATCATCCTCACTCTCCTTTCTGGAATCTTCTACTGGTGTCCCCATTGGCCAAACACAATTTGGGGTGAGAAGGCAGAAACCCAGGCACAGAGCTGGGGGTCTTGGGGCCAAGCGTCTCCATTCACTGAGACTAATTTATTCAAGAGTTCAAGGACCCAGACATTTACTAGATCTAGAAATGCATATTTCTAAGACTATTTCTATCCAAATGAATGAATAGTTTTTACTCAAATAGGAAACCATTAATACTTAGCTTTCTATGGCCAAACTTGGAGAAGAAGTTCAGAGGGCACTTTGGATCTAGTATAATACTACTCAGACTGTCCTCAAAGCCAGCCCTAGGTGGATTTCTTCAAGTTCCTAAAGAAAAGGGCAATCTGGACATACAAGTTCAAGTCCGGTAGAAGTGTTAGAGTATAAAGGGCACCCTGAGAAACTGAAAGTTGTGAGAGCTTCTCCCACCACTGAGAACAAGAGGGGCATTTCTCCAGTAGGCAGAGGAGCCTAGTGGCCAGGGCAAGGTCACGATGGGTTCAGTATCAGTTAAACTCAGAGGATGCAATGGGGAAAAACCTCGTTGAGTAGAATGAGTGGGCCACCAGGGACCCTCTGGGGGAGACAGGAGGGACATGGGAGTTTAGGGAACCAGAGATACATGGGAGGAGGCTCGGGGCCAAGTTGTCTCTCTCTTTCTCTCTCTCTCTCTCTCTTTCTCTCTCTCTCTCTCTCTCTCTCTCTCTCACACACACACACACAAACACACACACACACGCACACACACACACTGATGCCACCCTATCAGTTTGGCCTTGCAAGCAACTATCACACAGAAGCACACAGGATCTGCAAATGACTTTAAAATGCCCTGCCACTACTAACTTCAGGAAAATCTGACTGCAGTCACAGGGCTTTCAAAGAACATTTATCTTAATTTTGTAGCCTTCTTCTCTTACTCCTCAAACCTATCCAACCCCAGTTTACCCTGCGGTGACTTCCAGATAAACTGACAGCCCTGTATAGCTGTCTCAAAACAACTACACATACACACCGTGTACCAGATACTTCAACACATTCTTTCACATCACACGATGCTCTCAAGTGGGTTGTTCTTCTCACATTTAAGATGAGAAAACTGAGGCTAAGAGTAATCAGGCAAGCCTGATTCCAATTCTAATTCCTTCTTTGTTATTCCACAGCTCCAGTTAAAATCAGAATAAAAAGACTGACTCCAGTTCCTTTGGGCTTTGTCATTCTGAACTCCCAGTCAAATTAGAGAGATGGCAGGCTGCTCCCAAATTGCTGAATGGCAGAGCAAACCTTTTGCACTCTCATCTTCACATGTCTTTCACGGACTACCTCAATCAGATGTGAACTGATATTCCTAAGAGACAAGCGTGGAAGGGGATGCTTCTGCATCTGTCTTTCGAGGAGCAAAGCAGCAGATCTCTCTGACAGCATAATGTTCCGTCATTCATTTCAGTTCATTTCAACTGAACTGATGGGTCCCCAGAAACTGTACCTCCTCCACCCTTTCCCACCCCCAGAAAGAGCTCTTGGAAAGAAAGAGGCTGTCATGGGTGTACCCCAAGGAGTCCTCAAGGGCAGGTCTAATGAAGAGCAGATGGATGGAGCTGGGTTGCCCCAAAACCAGACCCTGAGACAGGATTTGAGTGTGACTAGTTTATATGGAAGGTGACTCCAGGTAAGAGAGTTGGGGGACATGTGGATGTGGTGCAGGGAAGGGAGCCAATGCTGGTTTCCTATATGGGCAACAGGGACTCAGCCCTGCAGGGATCCTCTGGAAGACTGTGTAGAACATATTCAGAGCTGTCGCCCCTGCAGGCAAAGAACCTGGGTATTTATGCACTAATCCTTTCCAGTGTCTGGTTGAGGGCTACTCCCAGGGGCGCTAACTCACTGGCAGTCCTACCCTCTGGTCAAGCATGCTTCAAGTCGAGAACGCCGTTGGGCAGAGTGACCAGGTGCTTGCAGAAGAAAACCATTAGCAGGGAATGGAATGGTGGGAGCAAAGAGATGTTTCAGGCACCACTGTGTCTGCTACCCCAAAGAGATTCCACTCTATCATCATTAGTCTCAGGTCTGGGAAGGTGAGAGAGAGACAAGTGAGAAGAGAGACACCAGACAGGGAAGGCGGGGGACTATGAGGAACATGGTGGGGCTGTCTATTCACCTGTAGTCACTTTGAAATTATTTTATTTGGCAATTCTGCAAAACTGTTTTCTCATCATTAAGTGAGAATAGTAACATTCCCTATCCCGTGAGGTCAAGGGTCCTAACGCACTGGGTGACGGGGCCAGAGTACCCTTTCCTGAGCCACTGCAAAAAGGCTGGGAGAGGGGCGCCCAGCATGAGTATCAGATCACCTTCAGCCTCGCCCTCAGATCTCACAGCAAAAGTCCCTCAGCTGTCAATTATATGGAGGCCACCTGAGCCCTGTCAGTTTCTGATGCCCAGATCCTGCAAGTCCCTTCATAGCACTGGACTCTGCCTCCAGCCTCCCTCAGTCACCCCTAACAAGGCCTCCTCTGTTCCTGATACACTGGCCACCGCTGCACTCCTTCCCAGGTGCCCTCAGCCTCGAGCCTGCCTGGAATTGGGCTTCTCTGAGGTTGGTCCTCTCCTTAGGTCTGGGGGGCCACCAACAGTAGCTTTCCCAGGATCGATGTGGCAGGGAGGCTAGAAGGCAAGCCCAGAGCACTAGCAGAGAACACTGCTTCCATCTTAGTGACTCTTTTCCTACTCAGATTTGAGAATAAATGTTTGCTGATGCTAGGGTTTTTTGAAAATGCATTCGCATTTGCTAGGACATCGTAATGGACTGAAATTAGCCGCAAAGTTGACTGGTGGAGAAATGTAAGGGGTGATGGATTCTCTTAGGGGCACGGGGCCAACGAGCAGCAGTCCCCACACCCACTGCATTTGGCATCTTTATTAAGGATGTGCTTGAAGGAGCATGAACAGTGTGCTTCATCATTTTTTTTTTAACTTGAAACAATTTTTTACAAATAATACATGTTTATGAGAGATAAAAGCAGATAGGTCAAAGGAAAATTAAGAAAAATCACTCCTCATCCCACCACTCTGAAATAACCACTCTTAAACATTTTTGTGCAAACTTCTCATACCTAAATGTATATACAAGTATATAAATAAATATCTAGCTGAAATTCTGGACCTACGTACAGTGTTTTGTTTTTTTTTTTCTTTGTTGGTTAAAGCTTTGATATAAACAGTTTTTGTCCTGAAAGGACTGGCCTGGCATTGACCTTAGGAGTAGATTATTTATTTTGGGAAAACCCTTTGAATGGGCTTTTTGTTATAAAACGTTCAGCAAATAACTGCCTCCTGTGGCCCTGGAGGAATGGGTTGATACGGAACTATTATACTAGATGCTGTTGTGTCTGCTTAGAGCTATTAGACAAGGCCTGCCCAGTTCACTGAGGGAAAAATGAGCATTTGTAGCATCAGCCACTGCCAGGAAAGAAAGATCCCAGAAAAACAAGCAAGGCCCTAGCAGATGAGTCATGGAGGGGGCAACAAGGAACACCTGCCTTCCTCTTCCAGGTCCTATGGCTATTGGGCCAGATCTTGGGAAGCTGAGATGTCTCAGGACACTTCTGGTGGTGAGGAGGCTGGCCTCCTTCTCAGGAGGACAATGTGAACAGACAATGCTCTGGGCACTCACTTTCAGAAATGACCAGACGATCCTTTGAGGGAAGCGCTTTTCCTACAGTCATACAGCACTGAGGTCTGGAGGTCACCTGTAATTTATAATTTATAGTATTAGTTGAAATATGTTCCCACAAGGTGATGAAGTATGAGACATCCTGGTTACAAACAGATATTTGATAGAAGTAGAAATGAGTTCTACCTGCTATTTTGAAATCTGCCTCCCCACCACCACCTCAGCTCTGTATCCTGTGCATCTTTCCGTCTCAATAGCTATAGATATTGTCACTTTAATAGATGAATCATATTCCTCTTTACACATGCATAATCACAATTTATTTAAACATTGCCTTTTGTTGGAGCAACTTGAAAGCAAAGTGGTTTTGAGATAAGCAAGGTAGGAATGTGGAGAAAGGCAAGTATTGGCCTTTAACTGTAGAGTGATTTGGGACTCTGGGAGCAGAGTCCCCTTGCTTGGCCTCAGAGTTATGATAATATGCTTAGCCATGCCTCTCCCTCGCTCTGATCCTGACCCTGCTAGTCCGTGGCTCAGTCCTGTGACACTCCTTGCCTGGCTTCTTCTTACAGAGTAAGTATGAGCACACAGGCCAGCTGCAACTGATTGCCCTGTGTGCTTGGCAAACCTTCTCACTCCAGGCAGTGAGACCCTCAGCTTTAAGTATATCATTTCTTCAGCTCATAGAATATCTCACACTTCCTTCAAGGTGAGTTACAGACCTCCTGCTGACCTGGTTCTCTCTGTCTCTGTCCCTTTCTCTCCCTTGGTGTGTGTGTCTCTCTCTGTCTCCCCCTCACCCCGACTCAACACTCACACACATACACATTTTTTTCCACATCTCTTTTTGTTTGTTTTGATCAGAAAGTGGTAACGTCACACAGTGTCTACACCAACATCATGCATGTTGAATTCTTTTGGTAATATATGGTGCGTTATCCACGTGTGTTTATCTCCTCTTCTTCCCCAGACTTCACAAAAAATGATAGCAACGAAATTTTTTTAGAGGACAAAGAGAATAGTGACAGGAAAAACAAACAAACGAGAATTTAACAATTTTTAGGAGCTGCAAAGCAAATGGGTATGGTAGCTTTGAACAGGGAGAAGGAGGCTACACTGGAAAGTCCTTGTGGAAGTGAATACCCGCGAGAGCAGAGAAAAGAGAGCTGATTTGCTTTGTGTGGCCCCTGGAGAGATTGGGACCTGGAGGCACTAGATACCATGTAGGGCAGGAGCAAAACTCAGGGTCGCAAGCACAGATTAGTTGAAAGTCTGTCAATTTACTGACCAAACTCTCCTGTGGATTGTATAGATTGTTCACTGACAATTCAGTTCCACCCACCTTCTTCCTTCCTAGCAGATCCCTGCTTTTGTGAGTGTATCAATCCCTTTCCCATGAAGCATATGCTTCAAGGAAAGAGCTGAGCCCCAGATCTAAGGGATAGATCTTGATTGGTCTAAGCCAGTAAGTACATGAAAGTTCTTATGGGCTCAAGGGGGTGCCTCATGTCCCACGTTAGTCCAAGGAGGTAGAACAAAAGTACTAGGAGAGAGAGATTTTCTCTAGCTTTCTTCAGCTGAATGAGGACTTGGAAGTGCAGTGCTTCTCAAACTTTCATGTGCATTTGAATCATTTGATGATACTAAAATGCAAGTTCTTTTTTAAAAATTTTTATTTTAAATATGTGGGATACAATTCAGGGTTAGGTATACAAATGTTCATTATGCAGGTACCCTTGTTGATAAGGTATGCCCCTCCTCCCTGGGCAGTTTCCTACTACTGCCAATCCTGCCTCCACCCTCCCCTGGCAGTTTCCCACTACTGCCAATCCCTTTCTTAAAGTATTATGATAGTTGTTCAAGGTCCACTTATGAGTGAGAACATGTGGTACTCGGTTCTTTGTTTCTGTGATAGATTACTCAGTATTATAGACTCTAAGTCCATCCAAGTTGCTGCGAAGTTTATAATTTTGTCCTTCTTTAGGGCTGCATAACATTCCATTGTGTATATGTACCACATTTTTAAAATCCAGTCCTCTTTTGATGGGCAACACAGTTGGTTCCATGTTTTTGCTATTGCAAATAATAAAATGCAGGTTCTTATCAGTAGGTCTGGAACAGGGCTTGAGATTCTGCGTATATGACAAGCTTTGGGGCAATACCAATGCAGCTGGTCCAGGAGGGACACTTGAGTAGCAAAGGCATAACTCAAACAGCCTTAGTAGCGAAATTTTGTGGTTGTGAAGGAACCAGCCTATTTGAATCAGATGCTGAAGAGAGCAAAAAGCCTGATGCTAGATGAGCCACTGATCCACACCTGGAATACTTCCTACCTTTGAACTTCCAGTTATGCTGGGTAATACTTTTGCTTAAGCCAGATAAAGTCAAGGTTCTGAAAATTACAGCTAGACCCTGAGGAGTGGGTGTTATTCTCTGGAGAAGGAAAATGAGAGGATCAGATTTACAGGCATCAGGTATAGGAGAGCTGAGAGCCAAGTACAAGACTGAAAATAGGAATCACTTAAAAGTCTATACATAAATAAACCTCAAATTATAAAAATCTTAGAAGAAAACATAGAGAACACCCTTTTGGACACTGGAATAGGCAATTAATTTATGACCAAGTCCTCAAAAGCGAGTGCAACAAAAGCTAAGATACACAGGTGGGACCTTATCAAACTGAAAAGCTTTCATGTAGCAAAACAAAGTAAAGAGACAACCCATGAATGGGAAAAAATATTTGCAAGTTATGCATTTGACAAAGGCCTAACATCCAGGATCTGTAAGAAACTCAAATGAACTGAAAGAAAAAACAAACCACCCCATTAAAAAGTGGTCAGAGGATGTGAGCAGACACTTCTCAATGCAACCAACAAACATATGAAAAAATTCTCACTCACACCAATCATCAGAGAAATGCAAATCAAAACTACAATGAGATACCATCTAACACTGGTAAGGATGGTTATCATTACAAGTCAAAAAACAACAGGTATTGGCGCAGCTGTGGAGAAAAGGGAATGCTACTACACTGTTGGTGGGAATGTAAGCTAGTTTCCACCTCTATGGAAAGCAGTGTGGCAATTTCTAAAATAATTAAAAACTGAACTGCCATACAATCTAGAAATCTCTCTTCTGGGAATATACACGGAGGAACATAAATCACTCCACCAAAAATACACCTGAGCCAATGTTTATTGTCACACTATTTACAATAGCAAAAACATGGAACCAGCCCAGATGCTCATTGAAAGTGGACTGGAGAAAGAAAATATGGTATATATACACAATGGAATACTATACAGCCATAAAGAAGAGCAAAATCATGGCCCTTGCAGCAACTTGGATGCAGCTAGAGACCATCATACTAAGTGAACTATCACATAAACAAAGAACTGAATACTGCATGTTCTCACTCATAAGTGGGTCCTGAACACTAGTCACACTAGCATAGGAGTGGGATTGGCAGATAATGTGCACTGCTTGGGAAGGGAGGGGGGCACATAGCAACACAAAGAGTGCCTGGTCCATTACCAAAAAAAGAGAGGGCCAGCTAGAAGCCCAAGCTTCACTGGCATGCAGCCTACTTATGTAGCAAACCCTCACTTGTACCTCACAACTCTAAAATAAATAATATAAAGAAAATAAAAATAGAAATCTACGCACAAGTGAGGCATGAAGAAACCTTCATGGTGGTAGAAATATAAAAAATTATCTAGCAAGCAATTAAAATTTTTACCTTTATATTTACTATACATAAATGTTACCTCAAATTAAAAAGTTTTAATGACCTGCACATAGAAAGATGATATCCCCTGGTCGCCTCCCATATCCCATGTCCAACTCTTTAGAAACCAAAGCTATACTGGCCAGGTAAAAGATGGAAGAATTATTCTCCAGCTGAATGGAATTGGCCAAAAGAAAAGACTTCATACATTGTCATTTGAGACTCTCCAAATGAACCAATCAGCTTGTCTAATCATCCTAAAGTAAAACCTGCCAGTAGATAATCCTCCCTGTCCCATTCCCACACGTGATTTCAATAATCTGTTTAGTATCTATTTCATGAATAGACAATAAAGAATTAGCACATACTTTAGGAAACACTCAAACATAAAATAGAAAGAATAAAATAAACAAAATGAAACACCAATATCAAAACAGGAAACAAAGAGCTGAAGAAAATTGGAATAATAAAAGACTCAGAAGAAAACTTTAAAAAATAATATTGTGTTGGTATACTCAAAGTGAATGAAAATATATGAGTCCATAAAGAAGAATAGGATTTATAAAAGAAGCCACAGTAAGGAGACAAAAAAAAAAACACCATTTTAAATTAAGACTAGGAGAGAAAATATACAGCAATTTAATAAAAGGTTTAGAAGATAAACATAATAAAATATATTAGAAAGCAGAAGAAAAAGATAGAGATGAAAAATATGGAAGAAAACACAAGAGCTTTAGATAACCAATCCAGAAATCCAATGTCTGTCTAATAGAAGAAATAGAAAAAGAGAACAGAGAAAAAAGGAGTGAAAGAAATTTTCAAAAAACTGATTTTAGCCAGACGTGGTAGTGAACACCTGTAGTTCCAGTTACTTGAAAGGCTGAGATGGAAGGATCGCCAGAGCCCAGCAGGTCAAGGCTGCGGTGGCCGGGAGCGTGCCACTGCACCCTAGCCTAGGTGCCAGAGTGAGACTCCAACTCAAAAAATAAAAAAAGTAAAAAAAAAGAAATTAAAAAAAAAACTGATTTAACAACTTTTTCTGGAACTAGACTGCATCTTCTATTTCAGGGCTTATATCAAATTTTAGGACACCAGGAATAAAGAATAGATCTGAAGAGATATCAAAGAGAAAAACACCTCATCAACAAGGGTACCTGCATAATGAACATTTGTATACCTAACCCTGAATTGTACCCCATATCTTTAAAATAAAAAAAAATTAAACGTTAAAAAAAGAGAGAAAATCATACTATATGCAAAATAATAATCAGAATGACATTTAATGCCCCAAGAACAGAACTGGAAACTAAAAGATGATGAAGCAATGCCATAACATTTTGAAATAAAATATTATTTTCAGCCTTAAATTTTACATTCAGCCAAATTAGAAAATGTGTGAGGATAAAATAAAAATACTTTTAGACATAAAAGACTCAGAAAAAATTACCTTCCATGCACCTTTCCTTAAAAAACTACTAGAGGATGTGGTCCAGCAAAATTAGGGAGGCATACAAGAAAGAGGAAGACAAAGGATCAAGAAATGCTGGCTCCAACCCAAGACAGAGGCAAAGGAAGTCCTAGAGGATAGCTGTGCAAAAAGTCCTAAGGAATAACTGGTATAATTTTAAGCAAGAAGAAATAACTATTTACAACTGAGATCTCCAGAATTTTTTTTAAATGGGAGACAATGATAAAAATATGTGATATGATAGAATATTTTTTAAAACTAACAATGGATAGATGGTATATCTGATTTTGATAATTTTAAAGAGGAATATGTAGAAAATATGCAAGTGAAATAGCTAGGCAATTATTAACTCTAAAGAAAATAAAAAACTGTCCAAGAAAGGAAATACAGCTATAGTAAACTCTGACTACTTATTTAAGTAAAAATGATGATAGGACTATATTGGGGTGATAGAGTTGGGGTAAGGTTGGGAGGCCTTCTATGTGAGACAGAAATTACTCCTCCCATAAACCAAGAAATAAGAGTACCGTATAGGCATAAACATAGGGATACAGAATTAAAGTAAATACCAGGAGAAACACCTAAAAGAGTTTAAAATGATCAGATCAGGGGCTGCTCTTTTTCATTATACACCTTTTGATATTTGACTTACTTTTAATCATGTACATTGTTTTAAAAAATCTTTTTAGAAATTAAGATTTTTTAAAATAGTTAATTTTTAAGTTGCTGATTGAATGAATGAGATTACCAGGCCATGAACCAAAGACCTGGGTTCTCTTTTGGTCCCCTAAACAATGAGCTGAGTGGCCGTCAGCAAGGCATTGTGTCTCTCTGGGGTTCTGTCCAAGGTTGAAGCTCTGTCTTTTCTGAGTTTCCTTCTGTGTCTCAATAACCTAAAGACCCACTGGAGTCAAACAGGCCTGGATTCCAAATGTGATCCCATCACTGGGTCTCTTTGAAGAAATTACCTATCTTTTCCCTCTCCCGGTCTCTGCGTCTGTAAAATGAGAGTAATGATACCACTTTCAAAGAGGGCATCAAGGGGGTCACGTGTGCCGCTGTGCCCCACATGAGGCCTTCTACATGCTCAGTAGATATCAATAACTTGAACCACGTGGGCTGGAGAACAATCAGATCAAAACAGGCAAGATAGGGTCAGGGGAGTGAAAGCCAGGAAGCTGTCTGGCCACAGGCAGGGGAGGGGCCTAATGGCACAGTATTCCTCTGGGCTGGACCTACCTAGGTCCATCTCAGTTGCTGTACCTGCCCCAGGACCACTAAAACTGGGATGAAAGTTTTTCCAAGCCCCCCTTCATTTTCATATTTAACATTTGCTTAACAGAGAGAGAAGGATTTTTCTTTCTGAAAGTTCGGTCTGTGATTTCTGTGCCCCCAGTGGCCTGTGGAATCCCGTTCTGCTCAGGCGAGAGCACTCTTTTCAAGCTGTCAGTAGGGGAAAGATGACAAGGCTTTAATGAAGTCAAGTCATCATTTTTTCATGGTGCACAAGGCTGCAGGCCGGCAGGGAAGATGGAGATGGTTTCTTTTGCTTCGGTCTCCTCCCTGATGCCCCTACATCCTGTCCTCAACCCTCAGCAACTGCCTCGCATAAACAAGCCCAATGCTGCGGGGGTTCCCTGAGGCCACTAGCTGGATAGCTAAAGAGGCACAGAGGTCTGATGCCATTAATCACCCAGACGTGGCACTGGCGGATTCTTGGCTCAGCTGGGAGCTCCCTCTCCTCCCTGCCCCCAAGAGAGAGAATCTGTCGATTTTCTCCCTGTGATTCAACCAGCAGCTAATATTAACATGGCTTAAATCATAGAGACTCCCAGAAGTCAGGTTTTTGCTGGTTTTCCTACAAATGAGCCACCAAATTTAGTCAGAAATGCTTTCTATTTAAATAAAGACTATGCATCCATTTGGAAAAAAATATATTTCAAGGTCTAGTTAATATATCTGATTCCCTGAACTCCTCCCACAGTCCTGTATAATTCAAAAGCCCCAATGAAAGGAGATACTCATCTGCTGATAGGAATTCACATCCCTGAAAGGAGAAAAAAGGCTTCTTTTATGCAGAGGATTGCTTTGGATACAGCTGTGAACATCTTTGAAGAACCTGCCACTTGTGCAGTGTGGGGTGGGGGAAGCAAATGCAGAGGATTAGTCTATGACCCCAATCTTCCTAGGGCAGCACAATGATCTCCTAGGCAATGGTCTAGGTCAGTGGTTCTTATACTTCAGCAGGTAGCAGAAACACCTAAAGGGCTTGCTAAAATGCAGATGGATGCCCCTCCACACCCCTGCCACCATAGTTTCTGATTCAGTAGGTGTGGGGTTGGGCCTGAGAATTTGCATGTGTGACAAATTCCCAAGTGATGCTGATGCTGCAGGTCTGGAACCATCCTTTGAGAACCAGTGCCTTGGAATACCTGATTGGTCATGCCTGTGAGTCCCTTCTGAGGGGACTCTACTGCTGGCTTGCCTTCTTCCCACCCTTCCTCCTGCCCCACTCAATTGCAGCATCCTCCTCTGAGCTGGTACAAAGCACAGCTTGGAGCCCACGGGGAACCTCAGCCCCAGCCTCTCACTTGCAGGTTCAGCATTGGGGCAGTTTTGTGACTTGGGATGAGCCCCGGCCATCTGCATGCCTAGTGAGTCACACACATTCCCAGCTCCTGCAGAGTGGATTCAGCCCAGCAGCTGGGATTTGCCTTGGTTTTCTGGTCCAGGCTTTCAGTTTCCTTGGGACAGAAACCTACCCACAATACTATAACTCTTAACTGAGGCCCTAACACCCTACTGGCCCTTGCCATCTCTACTTCTAATTAAGGTCTTGGACCCAGTGTCCTGTCTCTTTTATCCCTCAGACAAAGGTTGGGCAATACCCCCACTGGATAGGAAGCCCTGTGCCCATCTGACTTAAAGGACTGCAGTCACATGCAACACTCACCCATCCTAGGGTGGGCTTTCCAGGGAATGACATCTTTAACACTGGCTCAGTCCTATGGACATGGGATTCTGATGCTCATTAGAACATTCTGGAGCAGCACTTCTATCCCCAGCCTCACCCTTCCTGACATCTCAATCACCTCTGTCTCTCTCTAACTGAGCTCCCACCATGTCTACCCCAGAATCTAATTCCCACACAGTTCTTCCCTTCCCAGCAATATCTTGGTTATGACACTTGTAACTGCACCTCCTCCTTGTCTCTTGGGGGCTTCTTTCATGATAGTGTCCATGACCAAGGACCCTCCATGAAGTAGTCTCAATCTTGATGCCATTATTTCTTAGCCCAGCCTTGCAGGGGTTGCCTAATTTCCTTGCTATCCTTGCCATGGCCAATATTGAGTTGTAGTTTCAAGACCTTTAGCTTTATGGTGAAGGACATGAGCTTCAGGGACAGACACACCCGAGTTTGATTTTCTGCTCTTCCACTTGCTAGCACTATGACCTTGAGCAAGGCACTCAGCCCCTCTGAGCCACAGTTTCCTCATCTAACACCTAGTCCACAAATGGGCGAGGATTCTAACAGCATCTAGTTCACAGGATGGGTGAAAATTCAATGAGCTAAGGCATATAAGGTGATGTGTTTGACTTCCCGTTGATGCTGCAACTAATTCCCCTAAACTTAGAGGCTTAAAACAACAGAAATGTATTATCTTATAGTCCTGAAGGCCAGAAGTCTGAGATGAGTCTTGAGGGGCTAAGATCAAGATACCAGCAGGCTTGTTCCTTCTGGAGGTTTCAGGGGAAAATCCACTCTTTTCCTCTTCCAGCTTCTGGTGGCTGCGACATTCCTTGGCTTGTAGCCACATCACTCCGGTTTCTGCTTCCACTGTCACATTTTCTTCTTCCCTTCTGTGCCAAGTCTCTGTCTGCCTTTCTCTTATACGGACACATGATTACATTTAGGGTCCACTCAGACAATCCAAAATAATCTCCCCATTTCCTGATCCATAACCTAATTGCATCAGCAAAGTCCCTTTTGTCACATAAGGTAACAATCACAGGTTCCAGAGATTAGGACCTGGATATTTGGAGGGACCATTATGCCGCCTACTGCAGGTGCTAAATAGAGTACCTGGCATGTAGAAGCTCCATAAATTAATGTTACTATTCTTATTACTGTTATTATCATTACAATGTTTGTCCCCTAAATCTGCACAAACATTATTCCTGTGATTGTCACACAGTCAACAAAGGGTTGTGTTTCTATAGGTCCAAAGAGCACAATTATGTGAGGCTTGAATAACTAACACCCAGAATGTTTAGCCATTTATACCATCTATAAAATTCTTCCTTCCCGCTACACACAGGAGATAGGAAATCTCAGGTGGGTGCAATAAAAGCCCGTCCAGGTAAACTTTTAACTAACAGCTTATCAGAGCAAGATAATGCTCTAATACGTCCTCTGAGCTCTCCAGATTCAACCCAGCACACGGCTTCTTTGGCCACTACACCTGCGGTTTCTTTCAAGGATGTGGCTGAGCTCTGCTTTCCTGTGAGCTGGCTAGAGCTGAGCAAAGCCCCTGGGGCTCTTACCCAGTTGTGCACCAATAGTCACTGCTCTCACAGCTGTCCACAGCTGTCCAGAGAGCACTTCCACAGGCTCACTGGATGAAACTTTGCCTAAGCCCCTCTTGGAGCTATAGAGTTGGTTGTCTCCTTTGAACACTGGACACTGATAGAAGTGACTGTGCTGAGTCACAGCATGGGTGGGTTAAGCCCTGGTCAAGAAGTGGCCAATTCTGAACCAGGTTGAATTCATGATTCCAGAAAGTCATGGAACCACCGAGACCAATGAGATGAGTCACCAGAAGTACAGACCAAAGGATGCACTGGTCAAGTCCAGGAGTCAAGACTCGCCCTTGGAGAAAAAGCCAGGACAGAAAGAGACTGTGATCAGACCTGGGAGGAAGGCAGAGCTGTGGTCATCTGACTAATTCTGGGCCTATTTTTACCAGGACCTATTCTGAAGGATCAGCTCTTGCCCATAAGAGTTTAAAGACCATGAATACTTTATACTCGGCACCCTCAAGCATTTGGAGTCTCAAAATGCCCGGAACTCTTCTCATGGGGAAGTCTATGCCCAGATGGCTCCCTAAGGCTGGAGGTGACCAGTGGTCAACTGTGCCAAGATAAACACCCCCTCCTTGGTACCACCCACACTGCCCCCAGGAACACATTCTTGGAGATCTCTCTCCTTAGTTAAAGTTTCTTCAACACCACAGTATATCTTCTAGGTGCAGAGCCCTTTTGCCCATCAGATGCTCTCAAGGCTAACATGGGGTCTGCAGGACACTCACCAGCTCTCACAGTGTTATACCTAGAACCCCATGGGCTCCAGCCCTGGCACCCAGCTCAGGTCCAGAGGCATCATCTCTGCCAAGCTCTCTGCTTAGGACTTTGAAGGAAATTTCAAGTTGAGTCAGTCAGGGCAAGCTCAACTGGGCCTGCCTTCTTCCCACCCTTTGATATGTCCCTTAGCCTTGTTCATGATTCATAGGGTGGGTTCTTCCTATCTCTTCCCCCCTTCTGAAGTCTTGTCACCTCCACTCCCCTCTAACCTACATCCTCCACCCCACACCCATCTCCAACAGACTCTTTCACTTCTGACTTCATGGCAGCATCAAGGCTCCCAGATGGGAACCCCACCACCGTCTCTGGCTCCCACATTTACTCCATGCTTCCTTCATGAAGGAAAAGGGCAATGGAGCATGAATTGAGTGCTGGGATCTAGAGTTAGTCCATCAGGGTCAAGAACAAGTTCTACCTCTTACCAGCTGTGTGACCTTAGACAAGTCGTATCATGTGCAGATGGGATAGCAGTAGTATCTTCCACCTCACAGAGCTGCTGATGAGTCAGTGAGTTCACACACATAAAACACAGTGTTCCGAGCACGGTAGTGTGTGCTTGTAGTTCTGGCTACTTGGAAGGCTGAGAGGGAAGGATCGCCAGAGCCCAGCAGATTGACGCCAGGTGGCCATGAGCGTGCCACAGCACTCCGGCCTGGGTGATGGAATGAGACTCCAACTCAAAAAGAAACCAAACACCAACCAAAAAAAAACAGTGTCCAGCACAGGGTATGAGCTAAACAAGGTAAGCTATAATTATTCTTCTTATGTAAGAAGCATAGCATATAAACAAATAAAAAACAGTGGGGTCATGTGCTCTGAAGTCCTGTCAGAATCATTTTTTAGCTTTGGGATCTTGAGGAAGTCACTTAACTTCCTTGACCTTTGGGTCTTTCATGTGGAAAATGAGGACATGACAGTGCCTGTCTCAGGACGCAATCCAAGTGAAGTTCCCAGCATGGTGTCTGGTATGCAGTGAGCCTTTCATAAATAGGGCTTTTTATTAGTGTGGCGGCCTTCCTCCCCTTTCCTCTCCAGAGCTGACCTCTAGGACATGCACCCTGGGTCCCATTCTCCATCCTGAGGAAGGAAGCTCATCTGTTAAACACACACACACACACACACACACACACACACACACATCACTCACATACATATCTTCAACATCTCCCTTTCCTCTGGATCCTGCTCCTCAGCCTTCAGACAGGGTCAAGTCTTCCCACACAAAGAAAATTCTCTTTCAATCTTTTTTAAAACTACCACCTTATTCTCCTCCTCTTTGTGCTAGGGAACTTCCAGAAGGGGTGGTTTTCCCTCCACTGCAGGCTTCATTCACTAACAATGGAGCCACTGTAGGTTTTTACTGCTTTCTACCAGATGTCTGGTATCTTTTAGGGACATCTCAGGGTAATGAAGTCCTTGAGTGTTTGCAAGCTCTCTCGCTGAGATGTTCGTTTTCTGTCTGCTGAGTTTATTTGGGTGGTCTAACGTCCTATACCTTCTATATAAGTGGAGGTAGCAATTTACCACTAGCAGTTAAGATTGTTGTGCTGGGTGACTGGAATCAGCCCCAGGATAGAGTCAACTCTCCAAGCCTCTCCCCAGAGCCCTCTGAGGATGAGCCAGCCTCTTAAAGGAATCAAGGCTGGAAGTGGCATTGGGTAACACAAGTGGGCTGACGCAAGAAGCAGAAGAAATGGAAAGGTAAATGCTGAGAAGCAATCTGGCTTAAACTATAAGCAAAATGGAGAGGCAAGCAGTAGTCATCGTTTTTCCACTAAATTCTGAGGGAGAAAAAAACCCTCTAATGCCTGAAGTCTCGACAAAGAAGATGAGGCGCAAATAAAAGCAAGCTTTTTCCAATGTTGTATCTCGGAGGATGAGGGCAGGGGTGCAGAACAGGGAGAGGACGTGTTTGTGTCCCTTAGGAGACATGCTTAGAGAGGAATGCAGCCCCATCTTGGGATGGCAAAGACCCTCATACCAAACATCCACAGACCCAGAAGGCTCTAGTCTACACAATCCTACTTGTAACACCAACATTCCATAGGCCCTCAAGAGGCACTGTTGTTTGGGGTACCATGACATGTTGGGGTCATGAGTTCTGGAGTCCTGGGGATTGTGCTTCATACATCCACAGTGGAGAGGAGCTTCCCCATCCAGCCTCATCTCACGCCACAAGACCCAGGGGGCTCTACCTTCAAGAATGCCTCCAGGACAGAGTACAACTGAAACCCCCAACTCACCCCAACACACTCATACTCATCCCTTTGAATGGAGTGTATCAGGGTCTGCTTCCCCTCATACCAGGAGCTCCAGAGCATAACTCCTGCACCTTCAGCTGCTTCATAGGAACTAACACATAGTAGGTTCTACTATATCTTAAATCAATGATGAATAAATGGCTCTTTGGTCACAATCAGTGTGCATACTATAATACCTAACATTTATAGAGTGCATATTATACATATTCTCACAAAAGCCCTAAGAGCAGTTGCTAGTATTATTCCCATTTTACAAATGTGGAAGTCAATCCCCAGAGAGCTTCATTACCTTGCTTTAGGATATACAGCTAGAAAGTGGCAGAGCTAGGATTTGAACCCTCACAGTCTGACACCAGAAGTGGGGCTGTTAACTAGTACTTTCACTGCTTCTTAAATATTTAAAACAGATTTTCTCACTGGGATTGCCAAAAGCACCTGTGAGCAGATTAGGAAGAATACATTAGATGTTGAGAAGATTGGATTTTTGTTTGAAATGGCTTATTGCACCAGGGAGACCAGGGGTGTCTGGTCAGAAGCTGCAGTAAGGAGGAGACAGAAGAGAGGGAGTACGTTGATAGAAATGTGGGGTATTAGGCAAAGGGCTTGACCAGGGTGAGTGAAAGGAGACACTCATCAGACTTCCCTAGACCCAGAGGGACATTCGTGAAAGAGACTAAAGATGAGAAACAGGGATAGCTTGGCCTGTGTAGGCTCCACACCTAGGGAGGCTGGTGCCTCAGGGGCCATCGAGAAAATGGGAGAGTTTGAACTCACTGGAGCTGTATCTTGGGTGCATAACATGGTAAGGAAAGGGCAACCATCAGTCCCAATGCTGGGAGCTGAAGAAATATGGCAGTCTTGGCCTGGAGGTGTTACTATGCACATAGAGGAAACAGGCAGGAGCCTCGAGGCAGTGTGATTCCACATGGTTCCACCAGCCAGCAGCTGGAATTATGAGGGCAGGGCTCGTCCCCTGAAATAGTGAGCTGAAGAGATCCAGTTAGGCTGACAAGGTCCTAGCAAAGCAGGTGGGGACTCAAAGCAAGCTCTAGTCCATGCAAGGGACTAGAGCAATTGGGAAATTGAGACAGGTATGCAATCATACTGAGAGGGCTTAGCTAGGTGAAGGATAATGAGGGGAGGAAAGCTCCGGATTTGTGAGGTCTCAGGACCAGCCACTCCCACCCCCTCCAGACACCACCCCGAGAGCAGCAGATCCAGCCCCAGATGCCACTGCTGGTGTGACTGGGCTCCTCGCAGGCATCCAGGCTGAGTCATGAGGCTGAGCCTGCGTGCTAGAGAGTGTTAGTGTCTGCAGCTGAGCACGCCTGGGGGCAGCAGGGACTGCCAAAGGGGCAGGGAGTATCTCATTCATTCACTCTCCATCCATCCAACATTTAACCGAAATCTACATGTCAGACACTCTGCTGGGTACTGTAGAAATTAAGATTTTTAAGATCTGTTCAGTGCTTTCATGGAGCCCTCCAGCAGCAGACTTCTGACACTGAGTTAAATTGACAATGCTCAGTCAGCTTGAGGACATGTATCGATAAGTGATAGAGAGAGTCAGAAGGTGGCTGTGATGATGGTGTGTGTGCCCAATAGCAGACGGTTTAGCATGCTATTTGTATGGGTATTCAATATGAGTTGTATAAAGATTAGGCTGATGTCTGCTTTCTAAAATAAGCTACATGGCAGGCCCCTCACCTGCTCACCCTGTGAATGAGTTCAGTGAAGCAGTTCAATAAGCCATTTCTCTCTACACAATGAATATCAGATGATCTTTGTCCAGACTGAGCCATGCTGCCATGACCAGGGTGGCAACTTACCAAAGGACAAAGTATCCCTTAGTCCAGAGGGAACTGAGTGACTCTCCAGGGTTAGGGGATAGGACAGAGTTGTGTTGGGAGGCAAATAACTGCTAGCCTTAAGCTTGCCCCATACTCTTCACCACTGACCTCTCCTGGGTGGACCAAGGAGGACTTGAAGACCACACTTCTTGCCCCAAAACACCAACTACACTCCAAGTCAAGTCCTCCCTCATTGTAGATCACAAAGGAATATTTGATAAAAAATTCATATGTGTTTTTAAAATATATTCATTACTCTCTCCTCCCCTTACGGAATTTAAGCTTCCTGAATGCAACCATCTGCTCTGCCTTGCTAATTGTTGTATCATTAGAACCTAGAACAGTGCAAGTGATATAGTAGAAGCTTTTTAATATATTTTGTTAAATATAGTCTTATGTATGTGTGTGTGTATGAATGAATATTTTTAAGACCCTGACTGGCTTGGGTTCCAGTCCCAGCTCAACTACCTATTAACTCTATGTTTTGTTACCTTTCAATTACCTAACTTCCATTTTCTCATCTGTAAAATGGGGAAAATAATAGTATCTTCCTTATAGAGTAGTTGGGAGAATTCAGTAAGTAATGCATGAAAACACTCAGTATCCCTTAGTCCAGAGGGAACTGAGTGCCTCTCCAGGGCTAGAGGATAGAACAGAGTTGTGTTGGGGTGGGATTGATAACTGCTAGCCCCAAGATTAGGCTTGCCCCAGACTCTTGACCATTGACTTCACCTGGGAGGACCAAGGAGGACTTGAGGACCACATGACTTGCCCCAAAATGCTGACTATACTCCAAGTCAAGTCCTCCCTCATTGTAGATCACAAAGGAACAGTTGGAGTAAGGAGTCAATAAGAGGGAGCTTGATCATGATCATCGTTGTGATGTTACCTAAGGGCTTCCCCCCGGAACCTCAGATAACCAGGGAAATACATATCCATATGCACACACACACATGCACACACACCAAGCAGACTGGAGGAGAAGCAGCCTATACCAGAGGTTCTCAAGTGTAGTGCCTGGAGCACCAGTATCAGCATCATCTGGAAACTTGTAAAAAATGCAAATTCTCAGGCCCACCCCACACCTACCGAATCAGACACTCTGGAAGTCTGAAAGGTGATGTGGATGCACACACATTTGGGAATCCTGGGCCTAGAGCAAGGGGCAGATGACAAAGATCAGATTCCTGGTCAGACTGCCAGCGGCTTCCTCCAATGCCTAGAGAAAGGCAGAGAAGGCTCTGGACAGTGCCAGGTCTGATACCAGCAGACCTCCCCATTTTGAACCCATCAGCCTGACCTCATCACTCTGTTGCTGGCAGGGGAGTTTGGCCTCCATCTATCACAAGGAAAGTGCCTTTGGTTATGGGAAGAGCAATGTTTGCTGAGCTATACCACCCCTGGGACTGGTTCTCTGCTCAGCATCCCATGCACCTGCACAGCCAGGGATGGGCTAGGCAGAGGTACAGCAGGAAACCAGAATGAAAACAAGAGGCAAAATACCATAGGACAGTGTCAGCCTGAGTATCCATGTGTGCTGGGGACCTGAGACAGGAGCAAGGAGATTTCTGCTTAAAGAGTGCTGAGGATGCCCTCATGGTCCATCAGAAGAGCTATAAGAGCCGGCTTAGCAGCAGCCACAAGCAAGAACAATTGACTGCTTAGTACACAGCTGTCAGCTACTACTAGAATCCCCAGAAAGTCTGTGGGAGAGAAATTTGGAGCTCTACCTGGGAGCAAGAGGTATCTGTGGCAGACAGGTTAGACCATGGGGCCTAGGTTCCTCATGGAGGCAAAAGTGTATGTGAGCCTTGGAGTGTTGGTGAGTGGGGCAGCTGCTTGTTAGAATCACCTAGGGAGCTTTAAACTTGACCATTGCCCAGGCTCTAACCCAGTAGATTCTGAGTTTGTCTGAGGTGAAGAGTATGAAAGGAGCTCTTTTTGCTTTTTTCCATTTCTTCCCCCATTTCTGCCTGATTTTTTGTGTGTCTGTGTGGCAAAGCTTGAATCTGTACCAACCCCACTTCCTTCCCCTCAAATCTCAGGGGCTATACCACCTGCCTTTCTGCATGCTCCCTGTGTTTGTTGCTTATATATCCTGAGGGATCTTGTTGATGTTTCCAGCAGTTTCTATGCTCAGAAGACATGCTGTTCCTAGTGGGATGATCACCCTCTAATTAGCTAAGATGTTTCTTTATTACTGTTGGTACCACGACAAAAGAGCAATGAAAATGGCCTTTGTCCAGATGAGACCTCTCTGAGTGGGGCTTATCTCAGTATCCTGGTTCATGAGCTCCTGGATGGAATGAGAAATATATGTCTTCATTTATTTGTGCCGTTATAACAGAATACCAAGGCTGCACAACTTATAGAGAATTGCATTTATCACAGTTCTAGAGGTTATGAAGTCCAATACCAAGGTGTGGGTATCTGGTGAGGGCCTTCTTTCTGCATTATCCCATGGTGGAAGGTGGAAGGGCAAGAGAGCATGCATGAGAGACAGCAAGACAGGGAATTTGTAGCCTCAGACCTTTTTATAATCAACATTACTCCATTCATGAGGGTGGAGCACTCATGATCTAAACACCTCCCGTTAGGTTTCATCTTCATATACTACTACATTGGGGAGTAAGTTTCCAGCACAAGCTTTTTGGGGAACACATTCACATCATAGCAAAAGCCAAGGAGAAACCAGGTTCCATTCCTCAGTCCACAGTGTCTTAACAAACCCTTAGTACAAACTTAGCCATGGGTTGGTTCTCTTACACAGTGGAAAGACCCAGCCCCTTACTAGGTCAGGCTGGGTGCAGGAGTTAGTCTACCTCCCCCATGTAAAGCTCCTTGAAGGGCTGGCCATTGTTCTCCCCAGCCCAGGGTCAGGTCCTCGGCAGCCTGAGAGGGTCATTCACCTCTCCAAGGCATCCCATGGGACTCTGCCTTCTCTTTCTTAATAGCTCCTGCTAGGCATCTCCAGAGGCTGAACCTTCCAAATAGTGATGCTTTGAGAGCACTGACTTTGGAGTCAGACAGAACAAGGACAGAGACACCACTCTGCTGCATATTAATTGTGTGGCTCTGGGCATGTCACACCAAGTCTCACTTTTCTCATTTGTGAAATGGAGGCATTTATAATAAAAATAGTCAATATCCATTGTGGGCTTACCATACAGTAGATGGTCTTCTAAGGATTATTCATGTGTTGTGTTAGCTGTCTATTGCTGTGCAACAAATTACCATAAAACATAGTAGCTTAAAACCACAAGCATTTGTTATCTCACAGTTTCTATAGGTCATGGTCTAACTGGGTTCCCTGTTTTAGAGTCTCACACAGACCACAGTTAAGGTGTCAGGTGGTACTATAGTTGTTCCAAGGCTCTATTAGGGGAAGATCTTCTTCTAAGCTCACTTGCTTATTTGTGTGGTATTGGCAGGATTCATTGCCTCTGTTGGATGAGGGCCCTGTTCCTAACTGGCTATTGACTAGAGGTCACCCACAGTTCCTTCCAGTATGGGCTTCTCCATGGAGCACAACATGCAATTGACTTCCATTAGAACAAGCAAGGGAAGATAAGCAAGATGGAAACCATGGTCTCTTGTAATCTAATCTGGGAAGTGACATCCTATCAGTGTTGCCATATTCTCTTCATCAGAAGGCAAGACCATGAATACTTGGAGGCAGGGATCATTGGGAGCCATCTCAGTGACTGCCCACCACATCTATTAAGTCACTTTACCTCACAGAGTACCATGTGGTAGGTATTCTGAATATTCTGGTTTATTATTGTTCTACAGATGAGGAAACTGAGGCACTGAGACTTGCCCATGGCCATACAAACAGTATGTGAAGAGGCTTTAAAGCTGACTCCAGAGCCTGTGCTCTTAACTACTAAGCCCTAGAGATGTGGTTGTTGGGAGGATCAGGTGTGATGCTGTAAATAATGACACCATGGGCCTCAGTGGATACAAGTTCCTTTTCCCGGTGTCCCCTCCAACTCCACCTCACTCAGTGTCTTGACCCTGGAGAATGTATGTAAACCACCTGCCAAGTTTGCAGCTTTTCATAAGCTCTAAAAAGTTATTCTCAACCTAACCACACTCATTCAGGTGGCTGGTTCATTTGGAAATTAATGAAGACTTGAGTTGGGATTTGGAATTAAGGGGAGTGGAGTTAGGATATTCCCCATCTTGACTTAGCAATAAGACAGAGCTTCTCCAGGGCATGCTAGAAATGCCTGATGGTCCATTTGTAGCAGGTGCATGAAGAGGCATATGCCCTCTGACTACGCCCCTTCTACACAGTCTGTCCCATCTTTTCCCATTTAGTCCTCCTTCCTCTTCACCTCTTGCTGGTCCATACAACAGAAAGCTTCCCCCTCAGATGAGGTGGGGAAGAGGGGAGATAATTGCATCTTTTCTCCCACCCTTAATTCTCTCCTTCATGTGAGTGGAGGAGAGCTTGGCATGATTGCTGGGATGCCAAGAGGCTGACACACATTGGCCCATGTTCCTCTAATGTATAAATGTCACTTCCAGGTGTGGTCTCTTTCCTGGCCACTATTCTCCATGCACCTGGTTAAATATCCACTATGAAGACCCAGAACTACCCTCAGGTAGATTCCAGGGTCCAGGAAAGGAGGAAGATATCAAAAGAACCACTTCAACTTCAGATCCAAGCTGTTCTTAAATTCAGCTTTCCTAGTTATACAGTCAATATTTTCATCCACATCAAGTTACAGCACACAATTTTAAATTTATTCAGAATTTTGAGAGAAAGGAATGTGATTCATTACAATTCTTATAAACGCTAACATGAAAAGGCAGTAAAGAGCTTGCTAGGGACACCTTTTTTGCATACAGCAAAGCCGGGATACATGACTTCGTCTACCAGGCTGCCCATGCAATTTACGTGTTGTTACATTCCTTCCTTCAGTGCTCTGGGGTGAACACAGGCACCACAGAGGTGTCTGAAGAAACTGTAATTTTTTAAGGCCCAACACCAGTTTTACTACCCCTAACAAACAGAGACACAATTCCTAAGTGTATGAAGGTACCTCACCAAGCACTTAAATCAAGGACACGACTATAAGCTCTCTGTGGAATATCACATAGTGTTCATCAGATATTTACTTCTTTCTCCTCAGTTTCCGTGGAAGAAGTGCATTTTTTCACCCCACAGATCTTAGGTTTGGCCATGAAACTTGCTTTTGCCAACAGAACATGGATGGCAGTAACAGTGGCCTTAAGAGCATCTTGTCCTGAAGACCAGGCCTACAGTGGCCTCCTGGCACTAGAAAAATGAGAGTCATGTGAGGCAAACCTGAACCAAGTCCATTACCTAAAGCACAACCCAGCCTAGGTCGGCCACCCTACAGCTGGCCTGTAGATGTAAGAAAAAAAAATCTTATCGTTATTTGCCATTGAAGTTTTGTTTGGATATGTTGTTATGCAGCATGATTGTGATTATAGCTAACTGACACACTCTCTAAAGTGCTCATAGAAGAGTAAAACTGGTGATACCTAGAAGATCAAGGAAGACTTAAGAGAGAAATGACTACAGGAATTCCTAAAGAGTGGGCTGGCCTCAGAGATTAGGAGGTCTTAAATGTGGACCTTGAACTGAGTATGGTGGCTCTTGCCTGTAATCCCAGCAATTCAGGAGACTGAGGTGGGAGAATTACTTGAGGCCAGGAGTTCAAGACCAGCCTGGACAGCATAGTAAAACCATGTCTGTAAAAAAAAAAAATTTTTTTTTAGTTAATTGGGCATAATGGCATGTGCCTGTAGTCTTAGCTACTCAGGAGGCTGTGGCAGGAGGATCACCTGAACCCAGGAGTTTAAGGCTGAAGTGAGCCATGTTCACATCACTGAACTCCAGCCTGAGCGACAGAGAGAAACCCCTGACTTTAAAAAAAAAGAGAGTCACAGTACAGGTATTTCAGTGGGACATGCACAGACATGTGTGTGCTAAAGGGAACTGAATATATATATATATATACATGTCATTGTTGAGGACAGAGTGTGGCACAGAAGAAATCCTCTTCTATCAGCCCTAATGTGTTAACTTCTTTTTAAGCCAAGGCCATTTTTTTCTCTATTTTTCTCCAATGAATTAATCTTTTGTATTATTATGGTGTTAGATTTATCTTGAATGAAACATAGATGTGAATTTTATCTATGGCTTAAAACATAATTGTGGAATGGAAAATTCAACACCCGAGGAAAACGTTGCTATCAGCATCACCTTGCTGGGAGGTGAAGTGGTGCCCATGTGCAGGACACACGGCATTTCCTCCAGCATCTGCTCTTTCTGTGAGCTTATCGCCTCAGCTATTCAAATGAAGTTATTTGCCCAGTTTAGAAAATCATTACAAATGGGCTAAGTGGGACTTTTCTGTACAGTATACTCACTCGATCATGGCGCGAGAAGGAACACAGAGGACATATTCCAGGCCATACTTCTACAGACGTTTCCCCACATGTTCAGTAGAATATTACTTCCTCAGAGTGTTTAAAAAAATGGCACTTGAAAAAGCTGTTTACTGGTCAAATAAATGTGGGAAACACTGGATTCAGGAAAGTCAAATAAGCACTCCTTCTCCAGGATTTCTCTGAATATTTAACAGGCTAATGCACTATTGTGAATCTTCAAGAGGGGATATCCGATGCAGCTTCCCAAATGATTTATAAGAATCCCCTTCTACTCTTTTCTTCAGGGCTATGACAAATCTAGAGTTCCTGAAACACATTTTTTACTAAAAGCAATTCAATCATGTGCCTCGATTCCATGAGTACTGCTTTCATTGTTGGAGAGGTGTCACAATGACGTCATGTACACCTGCTTATGGTTCCTCCATCCACTGGAGCTCTGAGACAAGACTGCTCCTGAAGCTGTCCTCACAGAGTTAACAAGAATTCTGGACAGAAACACAGTTGTAATTAAGCAGTAATCAGGCTGCACTTTGACCCACTTCCTTGTAACTGAAAGTCATTGGATACTGACCATATACGTCTCCATTGTTTCTATAGATTGGGTTTCTGACATTAGAATCATAAGGCTTTTGTTCAAGAATTGCTTAACATGTTTTTCAGATCCGGAATTCCAGCGAAACAGTTGACACCAACCAGTTTTAAGACTTCCAGAGAGGAACAAAATCAGCGTAAGAATACAGTGTCTTCATCTTTCCTGTCCTGTGACTTTGCCCTGCACTCTTAGACCAATCATCGTTCTCCACACTTGGACCTACTCCAAAACCCTAGCACCAAACTCCTCGGGGAGACAAATTTGAAGTTTCCTCCTGTCTCCTCATTTGTCAGCCCTGCAATTAAACCTCCTTCTCTGCTGCCACCTGTTGTACTCCACCACATATTGAGTTTTTAATCTCCAGCAAGTTACTTAACGTCTCAACACCTTAGTTTCCTCATCTGTAATATGGGGACAAGAGGTAATGCATGTTATGGGTCTAGCTTAGAGACTCACATAGGGAGGGTCTCATAAAATGATAACTACTCTTGTAAGTACTCTGGAATCCCTTTTGGTTCAATCCACAGTGGTTTCCAAGCAGTATCCCCTCTTCTCAGGACTGCAGATCCTTGCTAAATTTAATTCACGTCAATATTGACTAATAACAACTATATGTTAGGCCCCGTTCAGGACTCTGAATAAATAAGATCGGATATATCCTCAAAGCTTGTATAGCCAGGAATGCAACACAGCAAGGAAACCTCAGTTCAAAGTTTTTGGGAAAATGTGTATCTCAGGTTAGGAGCACAGAGGGGTCTGAGCTTGCCAGGATGATTCGAGATTATAGACACCTGTGCACAGGCTTCCCCTCTGTACGATGCTTTGGATGTCCCTCTGCAGCCACGATTTTGTGTGAAAGTAGTGTGCATCAAACACCTTCCACCATTTCTAACGCACTATGGACTGTGTCCCTGGGGGCTGCACTGCCTGGGAGGGCACAGAATCAGAAATCTGCATGCCAGTCACTTCAAGAAGGGGAAGTAGAAGTGGAAGCCAAGGACTCAATATGGATATTCTCTCATTTCCCTCCTCCAGTCATTGATCCTGGGTGAAGAAGATCAAACTTTTGAAAGCACAATATCTTGTTCAAGAGCAAGAGGAATCTTTTAGGCTTGATCTAAACTTTGCCCCATGCATTCTCCTTAAATATTAATGAGCAACATTTGTTTTTCCCAGATTGTACATACTTGACTCTAAAGGTCTGCCTCCCTAAACCATAATCACCGTATTTTTTAAAGTCCTGTTCTTCTCTTGACCTACCTAGCCCTAAGACAGAGGCCTGCCTTGCCTTCCCATTCACAGGTTATTTCTCAAAGGACATTGAGTGTCTGCTCCTAATCATTCATCTTCCTAGGGGAATTCAAGTCACACAACAGAAACAGAGTTCAGTGTTTGATATCTGAAAGAGCTTTGCCAATGTCAAGGAGGTGAAAAACAATAATATGCACCCAGTTGAGGTCATTTGTTTATTCAACAAATGATTATAGAGTGTCTACTGGGTGCCTGGCACTGGGCTAGGTACTAAGATACAATGACAACAATAATAGAAGGTGCTAACTCTTACTCTTACTAATGCCATGTGTTTGGCAATCATTTGATCCTTTAATGTTTACAACAACCCTGTGAGAAAGATACTATTATTTTTTAAATACTTTTTATGCATGAAGAAGCTGAGGTATAGCAAGGTCACACAGCTGGCACATGGTAGAACCATGATTGGGTCTCGGCTATCTGGCTGATACACTTCATCACTGCACTTGGCCACCTCTCCATGGTGACTAAGAGAGATTTTGGCCTCAAGTCACCTACAGGCCAGTAGAGGAGACAGACAAGTAAATGGGCAATGACAATAGTGTGGGATAAATGCTGCCTAGTGGGCACCATGGGAGTTCATAGGAAAGTGCCATCTTACAGAGACTACTGGAAACTGACATACACAAGAATTATTCTTCCCTCAAAGATGCTTCAGCTCATTGTTCTTCAAGATTGAATGTCCGTACAATCACCTGAGGATCCTGCTAAAATGCAGATTCTGATTCAGTAGATCTGGAATGGAGCCTGAGAATCTACATTTCCAGCAAGATCCAATTTCTAACAGTTGAAAGCTCTAAGGCAGGGGACAGCAACATTTTTTGCCACTAGACATTATGATGAGGATGGTTGACCATCCCATTCCTGATGCTCAGTCTAGGTCATGATAGTATCTTAGCTAATGACGCCATGGCTGCTGTCATGTCTACCATATATTCCCTATATCAAGCATGATGTTAGGAGATTATTAACCTAGCTAACCTCAGATAAGGCTTACTATGAGCCAGCCACTATTTTAAGTGCTTCAGAGACATTTATCCCTCACAAGAACCCAAGGAGGGAGGTACCATTATTATCAGCCCCATTTTACAGATGAAGCCTAGAGGCTAAGTGGCTTAGTGATTTGCCCAAGGTCATACCACCACCAAGTGGCAGAATGGAGGTCTGAACCGCTGCCAGTCTCTGAAACACGGATGCCTAAGACACTTCTGCCAGCTTGCCTCCTGGATCTCACTTAATCCTCCATTTTCCTAATAAAGGGGCTCAGGATGAGAGAAGTTAAGTCACCCGTGCAAGTTCACTCAGTTAGTGGGGGACAGAGCCAGGATTCAGGCAGAAGTGGGCCTGAGCTCAAGTTCATTCTTTGACAAGCTCTACAGCAAAATATGAATTTGAATTTCTACTCAGAATCCCAAGTGGTCAATTCTTGGGTTGGGACCCGAGTTAGGATCTGTTTATGGCCACACACACAAAAGTTAAACCCACTGAGAACTGAGGCCATTTTCTAGGCCCCAATGAAAAGGGTATGTCCTCTTCACCCTTGAGCTTTTCTATTTCAAATACATTAATAGGAATTTTTTTGTCTCTGATCAAAATGTGTCAATTTTTCTTTATCCTTTCTAAGGAAAAGGAAAAGGGAATCATTCTAGAAACATCATCCTGTTATAGATATCAGGGGAAACTGAGTCTCCATTGAACCTGAGACTCAGGGGACTAGGAAAATACGGGGGATCAGAGGGCCATGGATGCTGAGACAGCCCTTCCAGCTACACCCTGCTCACCTAGCACCCTGTGGCGCTTCCCAACCTGGGAGCCCCACAGGCCTCTGCCCCCTTCAGCCTCTTGGAAAATAAAGTTCCTCCTAGTCATCCTCTTCCTCCTCCTCCCCTTATTCCCCCTCCTCCTCCTCACTTCAGCCAACTTTCTGCCAAAGAGCCAACCACTCCAGCTCACCATTGGGTCTCTTGCTGTCAGCACTCCTGTCAGAGCACTGATTGCTAATAAAAGCAGTACAATTGTTGATTGAGAACAAGAAATAAAAATAAAGCACTCAAGCTGACCAGTCACTGTGCCAGGCCCTGTTTCAAGCTTGTCATCTTGAAGCCAGGGAAACAGGAAAAATTGCTGCCAGCCCAGTCTGGCTCCCACATGGCCCATCTCAGTTTCCTAAACCAGCATCCATCATCTCATTTCAAAGTATTTCTCCTTCTTGTTCTCACCTAGAGATACCTGAAGCCACCAGCATCTCAGTGTATCCTAGGCAGGTTATACCTGTCACCATCACCCCCTATTAAGGGGATACACGTTTGTCTATCCACAGTGAGATACTACAATGTCCAGGGTGTGCGGTGGGGAGGAAAGTCCAAGACCACAAGTGTTGGGGGTATAGAATCGTTGGGATGTAGCTCAGAGATGGAGGAAGGGAGAAAATACGTCTTAGTACATAGCACTGTCCAGTTATGGTTCAAGCCTCAGGAATGTCCTGGGAACATTGGGCAAGGTTTATCTCCAGGTAGGCACCCACCATCAGCAGAAAGGTCAGTCCCTATATCGCAAGTCCCTGGCACAGTTCAGGGTCAGGACCTTGGGCAAGGCAAGGCCTCAGTCCTCTCTGGGTCTGGGGCATTGAGAAAACTCCTGATGTCAAGGGGCCTCAAAACTGAAGTTCAGTTGCATATTGTTGTGGGGAGCGGTATTAACTCTGGGTCGCGAAAGGAATTAACCGGCAACTCTGGTAATGTTTCAAGAGATCTGGGTCCCTGATTCACACTAGAAGGTGACCTGAGAGTGATGAGCGATCATTGCTCCCCACCCCTAACCCCACCCCCACCCACACCTCCGGAGTGAAGAGGAGCTGAGGCTTCTCAAATATTTCCGGCTTTCAGCTCAGACTGGTCTGGGATCTTTAGGAGATGAGGACTGCACATTGGGGACCAGTGGGCTCAGCTGAAAGGAGGGTCAGAGGGAAAAGGCAGAGGCACAGAGGGACAAGGGAGATCTATCTGACTGTTCCAGTGTGAGTGTGGAGAACTTGCATCTCCTATGCCACTGGGAGCAAAGGGTGGGAAGCGCCAACACAACCAATGTCCTCACTTCATAGATTAGAGCACTGCAGCTCACACTGGAGAAGACTGTACTGAGGCCTCGTGATGAGAGCTGGCTGAGCCAGAGCAAGAATGTGTTCCAGCTCGAGGCATGCCTCCTGATCTTCAGCCTGGGGCTTACACCTCCTATCAGGCTGCATCTTGTTCTTCAATCACACCCGCCCTTATCCCCCCTCCCTCCAGCTTCATGTCTGGCACATAAGAGAGGTGCACAGCCCTTCTTGAGTTTCTTCATTGCTGGAGGCAGGGAGGTGAGCTGGTAACTGACCAAAGATCCTTCCAGGAAATGGACTTCAAAGAATTCAGCATCAACTTCTGACCACCTTCTGTCATGCTCCTCAGCCAGGTTCTGTTCCCAATTATCATTATTGATCTGGGCTGGAGGAAAACTGCTGAAGTATCACTCACCTTCTTAAGGCAGCTGTCGTAGCAGCCAAACAGACAAGGACCAGTTCTCCCTGTGCTGCTAACCATCTTCAGTTGGGTGATCCTGTTACTAGGAGATGGGCTCCCTTAATGATTGTCTCTGTAAGTATCTTTCTGATTGGGCTTTCAGACACATGGCAAGCGCAGCTTTGAAGGCCTCTGCAGTTGTTGTCACCCCTCCACCACAAATATATGTATGTACAAATACACACACACACACACACACACACACACACACACACACTACACAATGCACACAGACACATGCATACCCCTCCCCCCACAGCTTCCCTGCGTGTTTGCTTTCAAGGTGATTTACACAGGTAGAGGCAGACATTGCTTCCTCGTTGTGCCACTGCCAGTTCTAGATGGTGCTCAGTTAGTGTAATTCCCTGCCAAGCTGACCTTACAGATATCTCCGTGCTCTACTTCAGCACCCCCTGGCCTTACCTGTCTCTGATTCCAGCCCTTGCTGCTATGACCAGGTAAGCACAGGCTTTGACTGGCTTTATGCAGATACAAATGAACAGTGCCTCACTTGGCCACACCACACACCTCTCAACTGCCTTCCTTGGGTTTCTCTATGGCTCCTTGGTGTGGGATACTGCTCAGCACCCCACACATGCACAGCCTGAAGGGGCAGGGGAGTCAGCACTCTTGAGGCAAAGCTATGACCAGTGAGTGACAGCATTAATAGATAAATGACCCCCTTCCACCTCCAGGTATGTTGGCTGAGACACATTTCAGACAGTCTTATGGTACTGAGTGACCAGTTGCCCATGACTGCAGCAAGTTAATGCATCTTCTCATTGGTGGGCTGTCCTTTTCAGTTTCACTCCCTTGACCTTCATTTCTGCTCTCTGGAATTATATTTTCAACCAAGTGCTCACACATACGCTTCTGTCTCAGGCTTTGCTTTCAGGAATCCCAGGCTAAGAAGGTTGTTTCCTGCAGTGGCCTGAAACGTAGCCCCTCAGGATGGGATCTTAGTGCTGGGCCATTCACCAGTCACATGGCAGTAAGGATTTTAATGCCAGCGGTAAGTGGAAGGGAGATGACCCCTGACACCTAGTGGCATCCTGATAACTAAGACTCCCACCTGAGGCTGATGGAAATGAGGAGCTGGTTGGAAGGTTAGGTATGGGTTATGGTGGCTGTGGCACCTGAATGAACAGAGATAATAATAATTAGACAGATTACAAAGTGGTGTGGCCTTTTGTTAGCTGCATTGAGCACCTTGAAATAAGAGAATAAAAGGGACAAGTTCTCCAACTGTAGATTCAAGCTATGCTGTGAAAACCAGTAGTCCTCTGTGGGAGCCTTGAAGTGACTTCCACTTCCTGTAGCCATGAGACAGATTGGGCCAAAACCTGGCCACAATCTGATTGAAAGAGTGAGTGACAAGTGTTACAAAGGAAGTCGAATGCACAGCCTTAATAGGTCTCCTGCATCAAAGTCAAGGCCATGATGGAAAGGGAATGGACTCTTGAGATATGGGGTGGGGGCATTTGAATGGACAAACCTGAGAATCTTAAGCCTCCAGATTCCTCCCAACTCTCTCGACTGACAGAAGTATCTCCCTTCTCTGTGTCTTAGGCGATAAGTCTCCCCAGCGTGAATGTACTGCAATAATGTTCCCTGAGACAGGTGCTTGCAAAATAAACCTTGTCCTTCTCAAAATCTATCCTTCCCATCCTTCATTGGCTTCAGACCAATAGTTCGGGTTGGGTCTCAGCCCAGCCTCTGTGAGTAAGTGCACTCCCTGCTCCTTGAGGAGATATCAAGGTCCAAATTATAAGTAAGAATTTAGAGAACATATGTGGAATTGGATCTTTAAAGTATTAGACTGGATAAAGGTTGGGTATATAAGATGGCATAGGGGAGAATTTGTTGACACAGGGGAACTTACCTGGGACTTGGAGTTTAATATTCTGGAAGGACATGTGGAGCCCCTCATGATAGTCTACTGGAATGACTATTTGAAGCTTGGACATAACCATAGCCTGTAATAAATGAAATGGAGATTCTGGAATTGCCTTGGCATAGTATCAAAGATGGAGTCAGAAGGCTCAGGGAAATGAGAATATTAGAATAATGTGCCAAATAAGAACCTACCACTTGACTATGTTTCCACTAAAGCAATATGGAATGCAGGGAGTGAGGGCAGCATCAGCACCTTGGGAATGCCATAGTGGTTTCCTCTTTAGGCATGGGTGAACAGTAAGAGGCAATGCCATGAAACCTGAATCCCCAGGATCAATGGGGATGATGAGATTGCAGCATGTCAGAGGCCAGGTATCAACACTTACCCATCAAAGGCAAGATGAATGTGACTCCACCAAGGGCAACAAAGCTAGCATGGCAATCAGTGTGACTTGTCTTATGGGTGTCTGTGCTGATGCCTAATATTTCAAGGTTTTTTTCCAGGGGGAAGAGAGAATAGAAAGACAACTAATGTATGGCTTCGTCTGTATAATTTTTAAAAAATCAATAGCTTGTAAGCAGAAGGCTGATATCAGCCACTGCCATGAAAAAATCAAGTTTTCCAAGTTTCTTAATTCGGTTTCCAGATCTAAGTTAGTTCATCGATCCAGGGCCTACTAATTAAAGTAATGCTGGGTTCCCTTAAGGAAGAACAGTGCAATGTTTTTTATATAAATATGGTAAATATACTCCTGATCTTTCCCCAAGTAACTTGTGGCTAGTTGTCGGTGAGGAAAAGGGAAGTATCCAGAACTTTAGGTAACTGTTTGGGTGTGGAGACTGAGGAGATACTAACATATTATCTGAAATACTATCATGGTCCTTCAGTTAAAGTAGAGACTATTAGAAAAGGCAGGGGATTGAGGGAGGTCTGGTCTTAGTCTCTCTCACAGAAGATCCAATGGGTTCTGGATCATGGACCTACTCTGTAATTATTTCCCCAGTTACTCAGTAACTGAAATAGCCCTCACATTGGTCCCCTAGCCCAGTGGTCCTCAGCCTTTTGGGCATCAGGGACTGGTTTCATGGAAGACAATTTTTCCACAGACTAGGAGGGAAGGTATGGAGATCACCAGGTATTAGATTCTCATATGGAGCACACAACCTAGATCTCTTGCATACATAGTTTACAATAAGATTCGTGCTCCTATGAGAATCTAATGCCACAGGTGCTCTGACAGAAGGCAGAGCTCTACTTGCCCACTACTCATCTCCTACTATGTGGCTCCATTCCTAACAGGCCACAAATTGGTATCAGTCTGTCACCTAAAGGTTGGGGACCCCTGCTCTAGCCTATAAACTCTCATTATTTGTCAGAAGGACCAAGTGAAAGCACCTAAAATTACACAAATGAAGCCATTCATTACTCATCTCTCCATCTATCTTGCCCCTGAAAAAAAATTGATACATTACTCTGGTTCCCCAGTCACAATAGTAAATCAGATGTTATCCTGCATCCTCGAGGAATTTCAGAGGTCAGTGCCACCACAAAAGATTTAAAGATGTTCTCCTCTGCAATTCTACTTTCTCAATCAAATGGATCATAGCAGATGAATGTGAACTACTATACACTTAACCCAGTGGTAGCCCCAATCACAGCTGCCATGTAGTATCTTTACTGAGCAGTTCAACATATTATCTGGCATGGTCATGTGATTATTAATTTGTCAAATGAATTGTTTTAGATATTGATCAGTAAGAATGATGAAAAGCAGTTTACCTTTACATGGGAAGAACAACAGCACAACTTCACTTGTGCTAGGACTATGCTGATTCTCCTGTTGTCTGTCACGGGGTAGTCCACAGAGGAGATCCCATTTGTCTTGATGTCTCACAGAATCCTAACCAGCTTTACATGGAGCAATTCAAGAATGCCTTATCTCAGAACTATGCCATTTTGCCTTCCATCTTTAGGTTAGCTGCTGATGCTGCAGTAGGGGCTACTGTGGGAACATGCTCAGTACTTATACATGTGTAACCCAGCGATGTAGCAGAGTTAATGCCCAAGGAGCCCAACTTTCAACCAGTGAGTAACAAGAAGATGATAAATACTTCCTTCTTTCTACCTTTGGACAGGTGGTCCTAAGATGTATTCCATATGGTTTGTAGATGATCTAAGGAGATTAACCAACTAGTCAGCCATGGCAGTGAACATCCTTATGTTGACTCTCTTTCCCTGTTTCCTCTCCTCTGTTCCTTCCTGTTCCTCTCTGGGATCACATTTCCTCACTAAAATGACTCATGGGACCAGGAAAGTAACTGCGATAAATCAAGTGTGCTGAACTGCATGGGCGTCCACAGCTGAAGGGGGCAGCAGATGGTCAACTGATGCTGCCATATAGGAACATGAACCTAGTGTTGCCTGCTTTTCTGATTTTTTGACAGAAGTTGGAAATCCATATATTAGTATGAAATCTCCAAATCTGTGAAGTTGGAAGCCAATTAAAAATTTTTGAAAACATTATGAAGGCAAAGAAAAAGTATCCATGGGCTCAGGATACTATCTCTTTGAAGGATTGGATCTCAGATATTCCAGCCTCTCTCTTTACTTCCTCAGCATCTAATCAGTCTTGTCAAATTCCACATTGTTCATTCAGAAGTATTGCTAGAGTTCCTACTACGAGTCAGAAATAAAAGGCACTAACTAGCTCTCTGCTTTCTAGCAGACAAGTGGCACACAGACAAGTGAAGAAACAACTGCAAAACAGTGTGATAAGAGCTACTCTATAAAAACACAGGTGCTATGGAAGCCCAAAGGAGAGGCACCAAAGTTGACCTGGGGATGTCAGGGAAAGCTTTCTGGAGTAGTTGACAGGAACTAAGATATGATGGATGAATAGAATGTGACTTAGCCAGGCAAGGTAAATGGGGAAGGGCTGTTGCAAACTTTCTCCTTCTTCCTTCTCACTTTCTCAGCCTTAATTCATTCACATCTTCATCATGTGGCCCTTGAGTTACCAAAGCAACCTTTTCATTGGGCTCCCTGAATCCAGGCATTCTCCACACTGCTATGAAACACACCCCTCTAAGACACAAATATGTCTTGTCACTCCCATACGCTAATTTCTTTCAGGGTGTTCTCAATGCCTTATAGGAGAAATTTCCCAATTTCATGATCAACACTTTTTGAGAATGCAATTTCACCATAAACATGTTTGTTTATTTATTTATTTATTTATGAAACACATATCTATAAGCTGCTAAATATTGTGAAAATTTTGCACAAAAAGTAGAAAAATTTAAAGGGAAAAATACATAAAGTTGAAAAATTATAAAACATATTTTATATATTTACAGATATGAAAATGCTAAACCATTAAATAAAACAATGAGAGAAATGTAATTGTCCATTTTTTTACTTTTAATCTTTTAATTTTTTATTTTAAAGACGTGGAGTACAATGCAGGCACCCTTGTTAAATGCTTTGTTACTTTTAAAAATCTTAGTTTAACATTTTTTGATATAATCTTTTGAAAGTCAAGTTGAAAGTATGTTTATTTTGTACATGGTTTTCATAACTTAGGTTTAAAGACATCCAAAGGACATGGAGATTACAATGGAAGATGTCCATTATTGGCTGCACTTTCTATGTGTTAGGGTCATTTTTCAATACCACTTACCAATTATTCGAAGGATGTTGTGGACATTTGCCTAACAGAATTCCATATTCCACATGTCAGTCGGTCATTTTTGCAAACAAATCTGAAGGTGTGTCATTTTTATATTTTGAACAAGAATTCTTTATTTAGAAGATTTTTTTAACACTTCAGAAAATTCTGTTTCCAAGTTTTTGTAGAATACAGACATGACAGGTTTGAGAGGTGACACAATGACAATATTTTAGGCAATAAGATCACACAATGGTGGAAACACTTCAAACATCAATTTTAAAATGTTCTTTCTTTTGTGTAAGCCAACTTGTTTCAAAAAACAGCTCCTTTTTCACTCATTGTTAAAATGTTACCTTTACCTTGAAAGGGCAAATTATAGGTGTTTACTTTTTTGAAAATATCTAATAGCAACATCTACCTGTCATCACTGGAAAGGTCAGCAAATTTGGAAAACTTGTCTTTTTGTAAAAGAAAATTATATCTCTCATTGTCAAGTTCAACAAGCTAGTCAGAGACTGCTGGGTAGCACAAGATCAAGCATAATAAGCTTGGTGATCGAGATCTTTCTCGATTTCCAAACTCTTTCTGAAGCGCTTCTTCCCACATATCCTGCAGTGCACTTAGCAGCTTCACTGTGATCTGTTTGTTTGCAGGTCTGACTTTCCCAGGTGGGTGTGGGTATCGTGAGTGTTGGGGCTGCTTCTGCATCTCTGGATTTCTAGTGCCCCACACTGCCTGTGGTCCAGATTCGGTGTCTGCAAATGCTTGCTGAGTTAATAACACAGATGAGTGTGTTTCCCTAAGATGAGGCAAACACATTTGTGTACCTTCCATGGTTGTGACCCACTCTTTGTACGCTGATGTTTGTAGCCAGAGCCATGATCATACTGTCTCTGAAAAAAAGACCCAGGTTGGAATCATTAGAAGCATTTTTTAAAAGACCTTCACCTGCAGAAAGCATAATCCATTAATAATGTACCTTGTACTAGAGAGATAATGGGAGCCTCCCGCAGAGGGATTAAAGAATGACTGGAATTTAGGGTCAATACTCCTTCACCAAAATTGCTTTATCCCCCTGAGATGCAAACAGCAGGGAGCACATCAGCCCTCCCTGGGATGGCAGGAGGAGGACTTCAGTCAGGGAAGAGGCAACATCCAGGCGATTCCGCCTAACCATCTTCTTTATGATAAGCCTGCAGAATGCTTCAGCCTGTTCCCCTTCGGTCTGGCCAGCAGTCAGGAATTTTCTGGTCTCTGGCTGTGGACAGTATTGTCTTTATTGGTAAAAGTGAGGTTTGAGGGTGCAGCTATGGAACTGGGCTCTAGAGTTTGGGACTGTGCCTCTGCAAGACATAGCTGGACTGGTGTGCACACCCCAGACACAGCTAAGTTCCTAAGTCTCTCCCAACCACTGAAGGAGGCTCTGTCATTCCTGATTCATGGAGTCACTGAGTCCCCAGGTTGGAAAGACCTTAAAGGCCATCTTATGCTTGAGCACCTTTTGTGACAGGAGATTTACTACCTCCTGAGGCAGGCCACTCCATCTTGGAGAGCTCTGGCAGTTGGAACACTCTCCCTCACGCTGAGCCCACACTGATCTCTGCTTTTCACTGGGACTACCATTCCAACCAGAGCACATCAAGGGTGGGATGGGGAACAGTCCCCCACCCCCACCAGGGCACTCTCAAGCACAGAAAATGGAGGGAACACTGTCTATAGAGAATGTAAAAACAATAGTAAAACTCAGTTTGCTTTTTATTATTACCATTCTCTGGTGATTCTAAACAATGTTAGTGGTAAAATACTCCTCCTTAACAAGAGCTTTTGTTGGTCAAGTTCTAAATAATTGTTACAGATACTGTTGAATTTTTCTAATAATAATATACATGTAATAAGCTTCCATTTAGCATATTTTTATTACCTATCTGTTAATGACATCATGTTCTACACAGGCACTAATTTGGAGAAGTCCCATTTATACAATTTGTCCCCAACACATGCAAACTCAGCTATACAGGTTCATTTTAAGAGTAAATTCTTAAGATTTGAACTCATTCCAGTTTGCTTCAAGCACAGTTCATGTTTCCAACTCTTGTGGTATTCACATATCCCCAAGATTAAATGGTAAATTCGAAATAAGCACCAAAATGGTAAAGACAAAAAAAAAAGAAGAAAAAAGTGAATTACTTCAACTCTAGCATTCTGTGTGAGCACTTGAAGTTTTTTTTTTTAATTTAAAACGGAAACAGTGAGAACCACAAAGTGCAGTATTTTTTTTCCAGTAAGTGCAATTTTTTAGTTTATCTGTATTAAATTTGAATAATAGCTTTAAAACTGAGATTCGCCATTCTTTTTTAAATTGTTAATTGTCTTTGAGCTGAAGAGTTAATCAGAAAAATAAAATTGTAATATTATTATTGATCACTGCAACACAATGTAGATATGTGTTTTTCCTCTTCTCAAAAGCTACACTTACGTAATACAAATATCAATCCATTACTTTTTTCTTTCTTATTCTATAATATTTGTTTTACTTTTTACTGGTATGATTATACATATTAAGTTTAATAAAAGGAAATTTTCACTGCTCTTCCTTTGTGGTTATTGTTATTTGTTTCATTTTGTATTTATTACTGAAAATAATCTTGGCTGGGCTCTGTGGCTCAGCCTGTAATCCCACGATTTGGGAGGCTGAGGTGAGTGAATTGCTGACCCCGCGGGTTCAAGACCCACCTGGGCAACTTGGCGATACCTCATCTCTACAATAAATCAAAAAATTAGTCGGGCGTGGTAGCGAGCACCTGTAGTTCC
>CAUYQG010192820.1:0-51671 GCA_963574415.1 Tarsius wallacei
CGCACGTTTGAGTTCCTTGTAGATCCAAGATGTTAAGCCTTTGTCAGACCTAGACACATAATAATTCACCTAAACAAAATAGGTATAAAAGAAAAAATCCTAAAGGCAGTAAGAGAAAAAGGCCAGATCACCTACCATGGAAGACCAATTAGAGTAGCAGCAGATTTATCTACAGAAACCCTGCAGGCTAGGAGAGCTTGGAGCCCTATCTTCAAAGTCCTAAAAGACAGTTTTTAATTTAAAGTCTAATTGGTCTTATATAAATATTACCACCCTTGCTCTCCTTTGGTTACCATTTGCATGGAATATCTTTTTTCACCCATTTACTTTCAACTTGTGTGTGTCTTTAAATCTAAAGTAAATCTCTGTAAACAGCTTATAGTTGGGTCTTCTTTTTTATTCATCCAGTTACTCTGTGTTTTTTTACTGAAGAGTTTAAATTATTTACATTTGACATAATTGTTGGCCAGACTCAGTGGCTCATGCCTGTAATCCCAGCATTTTGGGAGACAGAAGTGAGAGGATTGACTGAGTCCAGGGGTTGGACACTAGCCTGAGCAACTTGGTGAGAACTTGTCTCAACAATAAACAAAAAAATTATTTGGACGTGGTGATGTGCCTGTGGTTCCAGCTACTTGGAAGACTGAGGCAGAAGAATCGCCTGAGCCCAGCAGGTCGAGGCTGCAGTGGCCATGAGCGTGCCCCAGCCTGGGCAACAGAGTAAGACTCTGACTCTAAATAAATAAATAAATAAAGTAATAAAGTAATTATTGATGGGAAAGGACTTACTATACCATTTTGCTAATTGTTTAGTGGCTTTTTTCTCTGTCTTACTGCGTTTTTATCTCTTTCTTCTCTTGTTGTCTTACTGTGTTATCTTTCTTCTCTTATTGTGTATCATTAATTTTCTATAGTAACTTTTTTTTTTGAGTGAGAGTCTCACTCTGTCACCCAGGCTGGAGTGCAGTGGCACCATCACAGTTCACAGCAGCCTCAACCTTCTGGGTTCAGGGAATCCTTCCACCTCAGCCTCCTGAGTAGCTGGGACTACAGGCGGGCACCACCAAACCTGGCTCATTTTTTATTTATTGTAGACACAAGGTTTTGCTATGTTGCCTAGGCTCAAGCAATCCTCCCACCTGGGTCTCCCAAAGTTCTGGGAGTGTAGATGAAAGCTACCCTACTAGGCCACTTATCTTGATTCCTTTCTCATTTTCTTCTGTGCATATTCTACATGTATTTTTTTGTGTTTACATAAAATATCTTTTTTCTAACTTTTTTTTATTTTAAAAGATGTGGGGTACAATTCAGGGTTAGGTATACTAATGTTCATTATGCAGGTAACCCTGTTGATGAGGTGTACCCCCCCTCCCCTGGCAGTTTCCAAATACTGCCAATCCCACCCCACACCTGGCAGTTTTCCACTACTGTCAATCCCCTTCTTATAGTATTATGATAATTGTTCAAGGTCTACTTATGAGTGAAAATATGTGGTACTCAGTTCTTTGTTTCATGTGATGAATCACTCAGTATTATAGACTCTAATCCATCCAAGTTGCTGTAAAGTTTATAATTTTTCCTTCTTTATGACTGAGTAATATTCCATCGTGTATATGTACCACATTTATTTTACTCAGTTCTCTTTGATGGGCAGCATGGTTGACGCCATGTTTTTGCTATTGTGAACAATGCTGCAATAAGCATGCATGTGTAGGCATCTTTTTCATAGAGGGTTCTTCTGGGTATGCTACCAGTCAGGGAATTTCAAGGTCATATGGAAGGTCAATTTTTAGATCTTTTAGGAATTGCCACACTGTTTTCCACAGAGACTGTACATAGTTTACACTCCTACCAACAGTGTAAAGTGTTTCCTTTTCTCTGCATCCTCTCCAGCATCTGTTGTTTTTTGAGTTAGTGATGATGACCTTCCTGACTGGAGTTAGGCAATATCTCAGTGTGGTTTTAATTTGAATTTCTTTGATGACTAGTGAGGGTGAGCATTTTTTCATGTATCTGTTGGCTGTTCATATCTCTTCTTTTGAGAAATGTCTATTCATATCTTTTGCCCACTTTTGCTGTTTGTTTTTTCCTTTTCAGCACATTTGAGTTCCTTGTAAATTCTAGATGTTAGGCCTTTCTCAGAATACAGTTGGCAAATAGTTTTTGCCAGTCTGTGGGCTGTCTCCATGCTCTCTTGGTGGTTTCTTTGGCTTTGCAGAAGCTTGTCAGTTTGGTGACATCCCATTTGTCTATCTTATCTCTTGTGGCATGGGCACTTGGGGTTTTGATCAGGAATTGATTGCCAGTTCCAATTTCCATAGGGTATCTCCTGCATTCTCTAGGGTTTTTATAGTTTGAGGTTTGCATTTAGGTCTTTAATCTATTTAGAGTTGACTTTTTTGTATGGTGATAGGTAGGGGTCTTGTTTTAATCTTCTGCATGTGGCCAGCCAGTTTTCCCAGCACCCTTTCCCCAGTGGTTGGTGGTAGAGGCTTTGTTGAAGATGATTTGATGGAGAAATTGAGATTTTGCTTCCAGAATCTTTATCCTGTTCCATTGGTCTGTATGCCTGTTCTTGTACCAATACCAGGCTGTTTTGATTATTGTATCTTTATAATAAAGTTTAAAGTCTGGGAGTGTGATAGCTCCTGCTTTGATTTTTTTTGTTTTGTTTTGTTTTGCTGAGGATTGTTTTGGCTATTCGTGGTCATTTATGTTTCCATATGAATTCCTGTATTGTTGTTTCCAGGTCTAAGAAGAATGCTGCTAGTAATTTAATGGGTATTGCATTAAATCTGTAGATTGTCTTAGGTAGGATGGACATCTTAACATTGTTGATTCTTCCAATCCATGAGCATGGAATATTTTTCTATTTGTTTGTGTCATCTTTGATTTCTTTGAGCAGTGTTTCATAGTTTTTGTTATAAGTGTCCTTCACTTCTCTGGTTAGGAAGACAGAGGGGTATTTCATTTTTGTGTTGTGGTTGTTGTTGCCATTGTGAATGGGATTGTGCTTTTTATTACATAAAATAACTTAAAGTTATAAAAATCTATTTTAAATTGATAGCAACTTAAATTCAGTTACACACAATAACTCTATACTTTTACATATCCTTGAGTAATCATCATGCTTTTGATGTCACAAATTACATGTTTTATGTTGTGTATCTAGCAACTCATTTTTTTGTTGTATTACCTATCCTTTTGTCTTTTGCTTTATAAACCAGACTGAACAATGGATTATGCACTGCTGTGATAGTCCACCTTATCTCTAAGGCATATGTTTATTTCAAGGATCCCCCAGCAGATGCCTGAAATGCAAATAGTACCAAACCCTACAGATACTATTTTTTTCTACACTACATACCTATAGTAAAGTTAAGTTTAAAAATTAGACACAGTAAGAAACCTACAGCAGTAACTAATAATGAAATACAATAATTATCACAGTATACTGTAATAAAAGTTATGGACATGCAGTCTTTCTTTCTTGCTATCTCCCTCTTTCTCTCTCTCAAAATATCCTCTGATACTATGCTAATTCTTCTTCTAATCTGACAACCTGATAACCAAGAAGGTTACTAAGTGACTAAACAAGCACGTAGCGTATTTAGTGTGAAGACCCTGAGCAAAGGGATTATTCACATCCCTGGGGGGACAGTTCAGGACAGAGCAGAAATTCATCATGTTACTCAGAGTGGCACACAGTTTAAAACTTCTGAATGCTTATATCTGGAATTTCCCACTTAATATTTTCAGATTGTTGTCGATTGCTGCTAACTGAAATGAGGGAAAATGAGACCATGGATAAGGAAGGACTTATTACAGAATTGTAGTATTCTATATTTGCCTATAGCACTAAGTTTTATACTTTCATATGTTTTTGTGTCACTCTTTAGTGTCCTTCTGTTTCAGCTTGAAGGACTCCCTTTAGGATTTCTCGTGAAGCAAGTCCAGTGGCCAACTCTCTCAGCTGAGCCACTCCAATTGTAAATCATATTCCACAGAGCTATATTTCCTCCAGCGTGTTCCCCTATCCTGCCGTTCCTGAGCACCCAGGCAGGTTGCTCCATGTTGTCTAAGGGGAGTGAGCAAGCAGGTATGCAAGCAAGAGCATATCCCCTGGGACCTTCAAAACACAGATGCAATAGAGGGCCCTTCTATAAGTGACAAACCCCAAGTTCAGTCTCCTATCCATGACTAGATAACCAAAGCTGTGACTAATGGGTCAACTACCTATCAGAGCCATTCTAGTTGAGGTCCAAATGCAGAGAGCTCTTCAACCCACCATCCTCTTCAGCCCTTGCTGTAGGAGTCTTAAAACCTAACGCCATGCTTGCCAGCAAGACATGGATGAAGAATTACTGAGGAGGGCAGACGCATTATAGACTTTCATTGTTGTTTTGATCACACTGACCTGAAGTCAGGTGGAGCCCTGCTTCCTTATCTGTCTTACCCTGTCACTCATATAAGAAGCTAGGGGTGCAGATCTTTAATAAGAATTCCCAGCTAGTGAGACCATTTTAAGTACCAGGCCCTAACTGCCTAGAAATCCTTCAGTTGCTCCATATGGAATAACTATGGCCTGTTTTGCTCCCATCCCCTGCTGTTCCAAATCTGGAGATTCTGTTTAAGTTGTTAAACTGATTGCATTTCTCTTTAGTTACAAAAGTAATTGTAACAAAGAAGTACAAAAAGGGAAAAAAGAGAATAATCTCTTTTACCAGTCCCACTCCCCAGAGGTAAGCACGGTTTAAGGTATACCATGCCACGTCTTTATGCATTTGCAAACATTCACATGCATGTGTACTTTTTTCACTTACAAATATATCATAAACATTGTGCTTATTTTATTATTTTTAAGCTTTATGTATGGTTTCCTACCATGGGTATCTCATTATGTATTTAACCTATAGCTTATGGATGGACATCTGTCTTGTTTCCAGTATTTTGGTATATTCAGCAATGTAATAACCAACTTTTTATATATACATGCAAATATTTGCAAGGAATGGATTCCTTCAGGTAAAATTACTGGATCACTGAGTATGCATATTTTGTCTTAATAGATACTGTAAAATTTTCCTTCCAAAAGCTGTACCAATTTAGAAAAACATTGTGAACTCATTAGAGAAGCTGAATAATTCTGACTTCCCAGAGAGACCTCTTTAGGTTTGTTTGCATTAAGTCACAGGTAATTGAAATTTTTAAAAAATCTAATTGAATCTACTTAGTTTCTTCTACAAAATTCTCTAAGTTTATGGTCTCTTAATTTTATCCTTTTCTGTTCACTAGCAGCAACATTTTTTTTCCTTTCATTAGTGTTCAAATTTTGTCTTTGTTCTGTCCTTTCAATGGAACTTTGGGAGAGATGAGAAATAAGCCTCTTTGGACACCTGAATCAACTTACCATTTATTCATTCACCACATTCTTACTCTATGTTTATGCAGATATCCTCAAGTATTGAAGATATATAGATTACTAAAACACAAATTTTACCTTCCAGAAATTCAAGGCTAATCAGAGTAATGCAAATGACAGCACCATAATTAAAAGATAGGTAGCTATAAAGATAATAAAATAGAACCAAAGAGTGACTTTTGGCAGGAAAGAGAGAGACTCGGGGTTTAAAAAAGGCATTGAAAAGTAAGAAGGAAAGAGAGAACAACTCATGGAAGTTACAGAGGGTGAAACAGAGGAGTAGACTTGGAGAACTTGAAGAGCCAAGATAGGCTGGAGTGCAGATCCTTTTGCAGAATGAAGGAAGGCAAGGTTAGAAAATCAAACTGTAGCAAGACTATCAGAGACTATGAATGCCATGTTATGAATTTGGTATTTACCCCAAGAGAGGCAGACAGTCTCAAAAATTATAAGCGTATGAATAATATATTCAATCCTACATTTTAAAATTTACTCTGATATGAAAGGTGAATAGGTGAATCAATAGTTTTTTTATTGTTAGCTTACTATGTGTCCGAAATTGTGACGGAAAGGAGCTAGAACTTTAATAGAACAGACTAAACCAGTAATAAGTGAAAATTACTATAATAGTTTTGGACACATACTACAGTCAGAACTAAAGTGAAGACAGAGTAAAGAATGAAGAAAAGGGTAGATTCAAGAAATAGAAACTGAAAGAACATGGGGAGATGACCAAAAGAGAACAAGAATCTGGTATATTGTTTCAGGTTATAATTTAGATGATTTGGTGGGTAAAAATGTTAGAAATGAAATAATATAGAAGGAGGAGGATGTTGAGTAGAAGAAAAAACAACTCTGAACACACTGAGCTTGAGTTGCCTTTGGAATGCACAGGTTGAGACATAAAGGATACTTAGAAATATGGTTCTGGAACTTAGTAAATGTGTCTGAGCTAAAGGTAAATATTTGAGAATCCCTCATGTAATTGACACTATGAAAATGGAAAAAAGCAAAGGAAAAGTGTACAGAATCAGAAGAAAAGGGCACTGTGGAAAATAACATAACAAATACATAAAACTTTTAAAACCTCAAGATATTGTACACTATAACTAATTATTATTGCTCTTTCTGAACAACAGAACCAAACTATTAGATTTTATTGTTTAAAGTTCCACAAAATCAAGAAATTTGTCCCCCTTTTCACCAGTGTATCCCAGAACCTATAGAATATTGTCAAACATAGGGAGGGTTTTCAGGAAATATTTTGCCTTGTCTGGATATATTTACTGAATGTCTTAGATGTGTGTGTTTGTTATAGGAGTGAATTAGAAGTCATAACTTTTCCCGATGAAACCTCTAACAACCTTCTTCCATGGCTGCACTGTTGAATTTTTTAGTGAGATCTTTAACTCTGTAGGAAAAAACTTTTTTTTTCTTAAATTTATAGTCTAAATAAAATTACAGCAATCAGTCATCACTTTTAAAATGTTCAAACAGTTGATTTTTCTGGGTAGTTACTAATTTATTCTATTCCAGGTAACATTTAATATTATGTGAATGAGACAGAAATACAAATTTAAGAAAATATTTACAGTTAATCTAAAGAAAATTAAAAAGAAGCATGAATCTCTACTAAGGTTTCCAATGGACTAGAATTGCATTACTCATGTTCAGACACCTCTAATATCTTCACAGCATGACTTCTACGATTGTCAGTGGTGATAGTCTTCTCATGTGCTTAACTAGTGACAGCAGACAAGAGAAAACCCCAGTGGCACACGGTCCCCCTACGTGCTATGGGAGCCTTCCTTTGAAAACAAAAAAGTCTCCCTTAATCGGTCAACAAAAATGCATTGCGCCACCTGGTAAAGGGACTTATAAAGACGTGTGAAACCTGCCCCTGCCTTCAAGAAAAGTGTAACTATGTTGGGGAGACAAGGAGTAATAAGTAGTATATGTTCATTGTCAAGTGAACTGTCCAAGGAATAGATGCCACTCTGAGGTCTAGTACCAAAGATCTCCTAATTCCTGCCCCAGTTTACCTTTCTAGAGTGTACCCTTAAATCCACAACGATTAAAAAAAAAAAATCTTTCAGCCAAACTGAACTGTTTGCTATCCTCCATATTTGCACATACTTTTCTGCTTCTATGTCCTTGTCTGTATGCATTTTCTTCTTCAATGTCATCCCTTTCCCTCATTTACAACTCTATGCATAGCTTGCAAATCTTACCCTTTCCTCAATGCCCAGCTCAAAGACAGCACCTTCTACCAAATTCCCTGGCTTGAAATCTTCCCCTCCTCTATAAAGAGATCTGTACTAAACCCATTACTTTTAATGTTATGCCTACCTGTCCCTATCAATGTAAATGTGTTATCACAGCACACAGCCTTCTCCCCAACCCCCACCCCCCACTGCTTGGTGAGTACTGTCCACAAAGGGACCCTAATCCTTGGGAACCCAGTGGGACTAATTTGTGGTCCCAGTGCATCCAGTGCTATTGACTCTGTGACTCCTGAAACCGGCAAAAGCCCGTATCGTTTGCTTACATGTAAGCATTACATAATATTTTATTGACGTTGTGATTAACTACCCACCCCAACTCCCCAGTTCCTCGAGGGAATCTGTCCACTCATCTTTGACTCCTGTGTCCAAGCAGCACAGACTAAAGAAGCATATTCAGATTACCACCAACACGTCTTAAGGATTTAATTTCTGAGCCATGCTTTTAGAAATTCTGATTCAGTGGGTCTTGTATGGAGCCCAGTACCTGCAAACCTGCATTTTTTTCAAATTCTCCAGATGATTCTTATCCACAGTAAATTTGAAAATGGTTACCAGTTAACATGTACAGTTTTTGCTGAATAAATGTTTACTTTTTCTTTCTCTTAAGCTACAAGCTTTTTTTTTTTTTTTTTGAGTCTTAGTCTCCCTCTGTTGCCCCAGTCATGGTCACCACTGCTTCGACCTGCTGGACTCAGGTAATCCTTCCACCTCAGCCTTCCAAGTAGCTGGAGGCACAGGCATGCGCCACCACGCCTGGCTCATTTTTTTATTTATTGTAGAGACAAGGACTCGCTATGTTGCTCGGGCTGGTCTCTAACCTCTAGACTCAGGGAATCCTCTTTCCTCTGTCTCCCAAAGTGCTGGGATTACAGGCATGAGCCACCTCGCCCAATTGCAACAGGCATCTTAAAGGAAAGACATGTGTCTACCCAATCATTGTGTTTCCCAAAGTCTACGGCCTCGCCCTCTGAACATGGTAGATTCTCACACACTGTGGAATTGGCATGTGTTAATGGGATGACACATGACTGGAGTAATTAAGAATAGCTTTATCTAAGGCACAGAATTTTCTGAGCTTTGAGAAATGAATTGGATTTGGATAGGTGGGGAGGGGAGAGCACATCCTGGTCAGGAAATTGATATACGCAAAGGAAAGGAGCTGAGGGAGGACCAAAAGGAGGCTGAAGGTTGATGACTGGATTCACGTAACAATAGCTAGAGGTTCTTGTGGCAGAGGAACAAAGGTAAGGCTGTCTCCCCCGGGATAAAACAGACATTTGTTAACAAAACTCTCATTTTCATTCTCATTCAATGAAAGCAAAAATAAGTGGTTTTGATGTGATTAATGACCAGCAAGGGAGGCACGGTGCTGCCTTGGCAAGCATCCACCTCCACGGCACATGTAGAAACACAAGGTTCGGTACAGAATTAACCTGCCCCAGCATCTGTTCACAGCTCCGTGTGAAAAAGGGAAAATAGACCAAGGCATATGTTACAAGCTGAAGTCATGGCAACTTTTTTTTCATATCATTGTTGGTAAGGATTCATATTTTTGTCAAAAATCTCTTATAGATATGGTCATATGAATTCAAATATTAACTAACCACAATAACGATAAGCAAAACTGTCTCTTTTTTTATAATCAATATTTTTTATTATGTCTCTTTAAAAAGCATTCTGTTTGCACATGAAGAACAGATTGACTTGATACAAAAAAAATAAATTTAGTTAAAATATATTCCTTTGGTCTTATGACATAACCAACGTCTGCCTATGCATCTATAATTAATTCACTTGGACATTTACTCATTCACTGATCTGGGAAATATTTACTGGCAACCTACTACTTACATAGCACTGTGCACAAAAATGTTAATGGCAAAGTACCATGATAGAGAGTGGAGGTTCGTTTTTACATTGAAGATTGGCTGATATGGAACAATTAGTATAAAGTTATTATTTTTTCTTTCATTTATTCAACACCTCTTAGATGAATGAGAATAGCTCTATGACTTCTTTTGTTCTCTGTTGTATCCCCACACTGAGCACAGTGATTGATATATAATAAGTGTTGGATGAATACATTTATTCATCACTTTTTCAGGATGTAAAAATGAAGTGAAAACAGAGATGGCCCTGCCCTTAATGAACTTGTAGTCTAGTGAGGGAGACAAATATTAGTTGTGTACACCCAGAACTGTAAGATTTCAGGTATCGCAAATGTTCAGCAGCCTCTAACAGAATGCTGTCTAACATACGAAGACTTTCTTAAAGAAGTGATCTTGCATCAAAACCTGAAGAATGAGTGGGAATTCACCAGGCACAGACAGAGAGGAAGCATGCCTTAGGCAGGAAAGGAACAGGAAAGAACATGACGAGTCCCCAGTGGCCATGGAGACTGAGAGGGAGTCACAAGAACGGCAGTGGAAAGCCAGGCAGAAAAGGTGAGAGTGTGTAAATGCAGCTCTCAGGGAGTTCCAGAATTATAAGTATCAGGTAAGACTGCATAAATAAGGAAATATTTAAAGTTGACATAATGCAAATCGGTTTTGATGAAACTGGCATGTTTGCAATAGACATTTGGTTAAAGTTAAAACCTCAAAACTCCTCACTGCGCCTTTGTAATAATACATGAGAAAAATCTGTCTGATAACACTAAGCAATTTTTTTCAGTGATGAGCAAAACAATTGCACATATAATTCCAAATTACATAACCTTGGCCCTTGTAGATTGCACCAATAAATATTATAATTTTACTAAATTGCACAGCAGCAATTAGCCTTCAAATGGGGGTTAATAATGAAATCAGCACAGCTTCATGAGACTAATTTAGGTGTACTGATGTAGACCATCATTAGTAAATTAATATACCTTGACAAACAGTTCATTCAACTTTTGTATAAGACTAATAAAAAATATATAATTTATTGATATCACTCACCTGGTAGAATTCGTGCAGAGAAAAATAAAGCTGAGACATTCCAAAAATAATCATGGAACGTAGGAGCAATAACATTAAAATATGACCAAAGAAATAATTGACTTTGCTTTCTCATTAATTATGATAGTGTTTGATCAGGTAGATTAATATTTTACTCAATTCATTTAGCTTTTTTCTTTGACCTGTGTTCTATTATAATTTCTGCCTCAGTGTTTAGCTCTGAATTACATATCTTTCCGTTAACTTGTATGTACCTTTTGTCTGAGATCATATTATAATACTACTGAGTTTTCTTCTTCCCCACGCACATTCTCATATATCCCTTAACACAGGGCTGGAAATGGGGTTGGTGTTTGGCAGGTACTTGTGAAATTTTCAGAAGTGGCCAATTAGAATACTTACAAATAAATATTAAAAGTTTTAACACCAATAATGAGAGATATTATAAGTTCTTAGTTTCTTTTGTTATTATTATTTGGATAGCCAGACTTAGGAATTATTGTAGAAACTATCTGTTTTCTCTTACCAGTTTACTTTGTATATGTGGGATATGGAAAACAACTATAATAAATACCCAGCAATACTTAAACCATTTTTATTCTAACCTCATCTCTAATTGAAAATAAATGCATGTCTGAAGAGTAAAGATTAGAATATATTATAAAAATAGAACAGAACATATTCAGGAGCAATACAACTAAGTGTAACATATACAGGAATAATAAAAGAAGTATGAAAGCCAATCAAATTCCACTTAAAATAATTCCACTAATAATGTTTTAAAATATTTACATTCCTGATCACACTCAGTGATCTATCACAGAAACAAAGAACAGAGTACCATATGTTCTCACTCATAAGTGGACCTTGAACAATTATATTACTTTAAGAAAAGGATTGGCAGTAGTGGGAAACTGTCAGGGGAGGGGGGAGATGGGATTGGCAGTTGAGGGAAACAGCTAGGGGAGGGAGGGGCACACCTCATCAACAAGAGTATGTGCATAATCAACATTTGTATACCTAACCCTGAATTGTACCCCACATCTTTATAATAAAAATAAATAAATAAATAAAATATTTACATCCCTCGATATTTACCAAGGGCAGATTGCAAGATAAAGCATGCTGCCTTTCACAACTACAAAGAGTTGGGTTCTCCTTGAGGCTGGAGTAAAAGAAGAGGCCTAGAAGTAAGCAAGAGTCAAATGCGAGTCCTTTTGTAGGATGTGGTCAAGGCATAGTTGGGGACTTTGTATTCGTTGGCTACTGAGAAGAGTGATTACATTGAAATAGCCCACAGGCTTCAACGGAGATAGAAGATGGGGGAAGAAGGGGCTACAGTTTTGGGGGAGAAAGAAAGCAAGGGGACAAGTTTGAATCATGAGATGAGATTGTGTGTTCACAGTTTTTACTCTTAAATTTAGATTCAGACAAAGTCACCAAAGTTTAGAGGGCAATGCGTTGAAATGGAGATTATGAACCCAGAAATGCTTCCCTTGACCAGCGGTTAACACTTTGCAGAACACAGCACAGGAAACATGAAAGCGCCAGAATGTAACATCCATGAAGATTTGTCAACTTTGCTTGCCACTGTTTCTCCATGCCTGATACCTAATATGCCCTAATATATATCAATTGAATAAAACCACCAAAGGAATTAAAGTTTGTCTTTAGCATCTGATTTTTTCTTATGCTCCTTCATTCTAAAGCCCCCTGCCTAAGTAGCATCATGCTAGGTGTGAACCACTTATAATTTTCCCCAGCCTTTCCCCTACCTTTGAACTTTAATCATCATATCTTGAAAAAATTCAGGATCAGACTCTTAGCTTTCCATATATTAGCAGTATGACTTTAGGCACATGTGTAGCTTTATGCCTAAATCTCCTCTGTAAAATGGGGATGACAGCTGATGTCCATTGAACATTGAGCACTAACGCATAGAACCAGGCGCTGTCCTCCTAACTGTAAATGCTTTAAAACACAATGAATTCTTGTCATTCCCCCTGTGGTCATTACCACTGTCATCTACGTATTACAGATGAGGAACCTGAGCCAAGGTTTTACAGTAAGTAAGTAACAAATCCTGTATCTGAACTCAGTCTAGCTTCTGAAGCCTTGCTTTTGACTGTTATGTTTACTACCTGTCCAGTGATGGTAACCCCTCGTCAGATGGCTGTGAAGATTTCGTCAGAATAATCTAAGTGAAAACATTTGGAAAAGTGCCTTATTGTAAAAAGTGCCCTATATAAGTTAGCTTTTGTGGTTGTTATTATTTTATTCTTCTTATTTGTGCATTTGTTCATTTGATAAAAGAGCCAATTGACATTTTTTCTCAAAGGACGTTTGATAGACAGACCTGACTGGGAAAAAGTCACTGCTCATGTTTGATCGCTCGCATCTGCCTTTCCGCCGATTCCCTCCCTGCTTCTCGTTCTGAACTCGGTGCAAAGACAGGACAGACCCAGCTCAGCTTCCTTACAACAGCCCTCATGTATTCAAAGATGAGCATCTTCGACACCCACACATTCTGTTCTTCAGTCTACTCAGTTTGAGTCACTTTTGCCATTTCTCTTGTCTTGGCTTCCAGATATTCTGAATAAATCCTGTTTTTTAAAAGATGATTTTACACTTGGGCGTCTAGAAGAAAACAAAATACTGTGGTCCACAGGTGCAGCAATGGTTACATATAGAACAGGACATTAAAAGAAAAGATTTGGGGATAGACCTGTCAGTCTGAATTATCAGGGACCATCAGGATGTCTTCCTTGTGTGGAGTAGGTAGTATTTCTTGACTGAATGAGTTCACAAGTGAATTAAGGAACACTGAGCCTACTCTTGACTTAAATCCCCAGTTGTATTTCCAAGTACGTCTGCTTCTAATGCGATACTTCTGTGATTGGTTGGGGGGACATATGGCAGGATGTTACCGTAGTCCCTGTTAAACTCCATCTTGCCAGAGTTAGCCTGTCTTCCAACATTTCAGATTATTTTGGATACCAGTTTTGTCCTTTCATATGTTGTCATGCCCTCCAGACATCATGTCATTTGTACATGTTTCCTCTGTGCCAAAATGCAATCATCTGAGTATTTGAATAGAATATATTATACTCATATGCATATTAAAATATTCATAAGGACTTATGGCTTAAAGTGTTTAATTAATTATAAATCCATCTCGTTTTCTCAGAAGTACTGTTATTATTAATGGTTATTAAGAATACCCATTTCTTTATTTATTCCATAATTACTAAAATGTAAAATCTCTTTCCAAAATATTACTTAAATTGGAGTAATTAAGTTAAAAACAAAGCTTTAAAATTTTATGAACATTTTAGTGCAACGGTCTTCTTAAATAAATTTGAAAAACAAAATCAATGTAAACTGGAAATGGGCTCAAACTCTACAGAGCTAAACTTGTCGTCTCCAAAGAAATTAACTAAATAAGTTACACAGTCTCAAGGCACATAGCACATCACAACTGGGAGAATGTACTAGGAGGCTTGTCATAAGGAGGTGAACCATTTTAGCCATCCAATCTTGTGTATTAGAAAGCGTTTCAACTGTATACTATGAAATTCATGAATAAAAGATTTCCCAGTTGTCTGAGGCAAAGGGCTCATAATAAACCAAGTGTATTGTTAAATAAAATATTTAAATACAAATGGAAGAAAGAGTTTTTAAAGGAAGTCATGCTTCCTTGGTGGATTGCAAACAATGTTATTAAACACAGATGGAAAAAGTAAAAAGAAATTTAAAAAATTATCTTGTAATAGTGATGATCCTGAAATTTAGAAAAAAATATGATAACTGGACTATCTCAATGAAATATCATAATTATATCACTTTGTTTAGAGAATAAAATTTTTTAATGTTATTGGGCAATTTGCATTTATTAATTTGAAAAAACACCTTCACACTTATTTAACTGAACAAGTTTCATCTGTCATTCTCTGGTTCTGCATAGCTTCTGGGAATAACAAGTTTTTGCTATTACATTATCTACCATGCAATATCATACTTTTTTTTATTTATTTATTTACTTATTTATTTTTAGAGATGAAATTTCTCTATGGTCCCCAAACTGATCTTGAACTCCTGGTATCAAGAGATCCTTCCACCTCAGCCTCCCAAAGTGCTAGGATAACAGGTGTGAGCCACCATACCCAGCCACTCATCTCCAACTTTTTTTTTAAAGATGCAGAGTACAATTCAGGATTAGGTATACAAATGGTCATCGTACAGGTCAAGTTTGGGCCTACCTTTGGTCCCCACTTTGCCTGGTTTGAGGTCAGGTACGCTTATTGATGTTATGTGCCTCCCCCCCCTCCCCTACAGTGACCTACTACTGCCAATCCCCTTTTTATAATATTATGGTAAATATTCAGGGTTCACTTATGAGTGAAAACAGTTCTTCGCTTCTGCGATAAATCACTGAGCATTATAGACTAAGTCCACCCAAGTTGCTGTGAAGTCCATAATTTTGTCCTTCTTTATTGCTGAGTAATATTCCATCATGTGTATATACCACTTTGTTTATCAGTCCACTTTCATTGGGCAGCACAGTCGGTTGTATGTTTTTGCTATTGTGAATAGTGCTGTAACAAACATGCGTGTGCAGGTGTCTTTTCGGTAGAATGATTTGGGTTCCTTTGGGTATATTCCCAATAGGGGGATCGCTGGGTCATATGGAAGGTTGATTTCTAGTTCTTTTAGAAATTGCCACACTGTTTTCCAAAGAGATTGCACTAGTTTGCATTCCCACCAGCAGTGTAGAAGCGTTCCTTTCTCTCCACATCCTCACCAGCATCTGTTGTGTTTTTTTTTTTTTAATTAGTGATGGTCATTTTTACAGGAGTAAGGTGGTATATCTCAATGTGGTTTTGATTTGCATTTCTCTGATGACTAGTGAGGCTGAGCACTTTTTCATGTGTTTTTTTTTTTAATTTTACTAGTCTTTGAAAAAATTAGATACATGACAGATTATGTTTTTCATAATTAACATTTCTCTTAATCTCATTTCATCTTGCCATCATAGGTATATAAATAAATATAATTAAACTCTGTTATCCAAATTGATGAAATAAAAGTAATACATATAATCAAATTAATGGAACAGCCTACAATTGCTTGTACATGATGGAAGTTTTTAGAATTTGTTTCAGTCCTGCAAAATATATATCTTATTTATATTAATATTGATATAACCATTTTCTTAGCTCATTTTGACTGATTCTAGTAAAATCACCTTGCAAAAGGATTCTGGAGTGAGTTAGGTAAGTGTAAATTAAAGAAAAGACACGAAAGTGTTCTCTAATTTATCTTATTAATGTCTGCTCTACATACTATAGGAAATTAGGAAAGTACAGAATAATGCAAAAGAAAAAAATTTAAATCAATCATAATACCACCAGATTAAAAAATTAAGATATTTAAAAATTGAGATTTAAAAATTAATATTTTCATGTTGTTTATTCTGATATTTTTCTAATGTTTAAAAAATTAAACACTAGCCAGGCTCAGTGGCTCAGCCTGTAATCCCTCGCTTGGGGAGGCTGAGGTGAGTGGATTGACTGAGCCCATGGGTTCGAGACCCGCCTGGGCAACTTGGTGAGACCTCATCTCTAAAATAAATCAAAAAATTAGCCAGACGTGGTAGCGCACGCCTGTAGTTCCAGCTACTTGGAAGGCTGAGGTGAAAGGATCGCCAGAGCCCAGCAGGTTGAGGCTGCGGTGGCCGGGAGCAGCCACTGCACTCCAGTCTGGGCGACAGAGTGAGACTCCAACTCAAAAAAAAAAAAAAGAAAATTAAACACAAATAAAAATTCTGAAGTGACATATCAAAAACTTACTAATCAGAATGAACAAGTATTAAAACCTTTTTGTATTTAAATTTGATATTTGCTTTAACGAAACAAAATGCTGCAGATAAAGTAAAAGTGTTCTATGTCCCCCCCTTCTGGTCTTATTTTAATTTCTCCCTCACCAGGGCAGTTACTCTTTCAATTCGGTATGTATCTATACCATATTTCTGTTTTTCATGCATGTATGTGTATTCATGAGTATATAACCAATCTTTTAAATGTATTTAAATCAATTTGTGCTATATAAATTTTCTGTACTTGTTTTTTCAATCAATATTGTTTGCAAGATCTATTTATATTCAGCAAAAAATATAGATAATTTATTGTCATTGCTGTATAATATACCAACACACTACTTAATCATAATTTGGTTATCTATTCCCTTATACTGTTAGTCTAAGTTTTAATTATTTAATATTAACTATTTTCAATACTTAATATTAACTATTAAATGTAATAGTTTTTTAATATTAACTATTGTGCAATGAACATTTTTCTATGTTAAAATTTTTCTATATTTTGGTAGGATAGCAGCTTAGAAGCAGATATGAATGTTTCTGAGGCATGAGATTTATACTTGAAAAAGTTTTCCGAAAAGACTACAATTTATAATCCCCAAAGCAGTTTATGAGCATGCTCATCCCATAGCACCTTCACCAACATTGAATATCCAAAGTCATTCTTAAGTCAGTTCATTCATTTTTAATGGAAACAATTGACTTAGTGGTGAAATTAAATAGCATTTAGAAAGATAATTTACGTATTAGTTTGGATGTAAGCCATTTAGTTAAGTTCCAGGATCCACTCCAAAATTGTCTTTTGATCATGAAATGCAATTATATCATATTCATGTTGTGGTCTTGTTTTCTTTTCAGCAGGGTTATGTATTGATCTGCTAGCTGTATTTCTCTCTGCTATTTTTAGGAAGTTTCTGAAGTTCCCCTGTAGAACATTTTATTATAACATCCAGTAATAAAAGTAACTTATTTTTAGAAAGTAGAGCATATGCTCTACTTTCTTATTGGTCATTTGTGATCACCAGCTCTCTTCATTATTTTGGAATTTCAATTTTAAGCTCTAGCATGATGTCATCTCTGGAGCCCAAAGACCTTAACAACAATCCCAGCTGCAGTTATGCAACCTTCACCAAATTATTCTCTTTTTCCCCAGGAAACAAGTATCAGATTCTTCATCCATAAAGAAAGACTGTTATTACTTTATTACATTGTTAAATAGATTAAATTAGGTCTCTTGAAATAAAGTAGAAATGTAGTTTAGCATCAGCTTTCCTTTTCCAACTAGTCACAGATGCCTAGGGTCCCAGCAGAACCCAGGATTAAGGGACTCTCAGAGGTCTGAGTGGTCAGCTTTGTCTGCCACTTGGCCCGACACAGCCAAGACAGCAGATGATGTCCAGATCCGGAGAATCCAGGCAGGGCCTCAGTTCCCCACACAGCAAGACTGTATGTGTTGTGCCTTAGCCGACTCTCCCAAATGACAAGTTGGATTTTGTCATTGCCTGGAACTGCTTCAGAAGTCTTGAACCCCTCAGCTTTTCTCTCTTCTAAGTTTTCATTCTTTCAGTTGTCTCTGTCTCTCACTCCTGCTACACTCCTCTCTGACTTGTAGAAACCGTAAGTCTTTTGTTTCCTCTATTTTCTCCTGTACTCGCAGTCTGCCACCTGGAACAGAAAAAAGTTATAATCGTCATCATTAATAAAGCTTTTTCAATTGCCTACATCTCCCTCTTTGATTCCCCCTCAAATTTTTTCAGTATATGTCATTTTCCCCAGCTGCTCTGTGTATACAAAACTCTTGCCCTCTCTTACTTAACAGATTGCCTTGTCTCCTATCTCATCAAGAAAATCTGAGAACTCCAGACATGCTTTCTTTCAGCTTCCAGCCCTCCCGCCACCATGGGCTCCTTACCAACTTCCCTCAAGTCTGAACAAATGAGGCATCTCACTTCGATTCAGTATCAGCCCCTCCTCTTGTGCTATCAGTTCCATATTCTTTGTCCCCTGTTGGAACTTATGCCATAATTTTTGTATGATTGTAATTTGTCTTAAATCTGTTTCTCTTTGCTAGTGTCGTCTCACCAGCTTTCCTTTCCCTTGGTTCCTCAATGTCTTCACAGCCCCTCAACTTTTTACTCTCCTCTCATCCGTACTTTACAAAGTGTACCCTACCTGTATTGCCCCTATTTGTTTTCCTCTTATCTCCAGCTCACTCTAATATAGTTGTCATCTGAAGTGTCTGTCACCAAGTGCCATCACCTACTATTTCCAAAATTGAGTAGATATTTTTAGTCTCTTATTTCAAAGAATGCCTCTCCCACATAGGACACTCTTGTTCACTTCCTTATTCCCAACACAGTTCTATTCATCAGACTCTCGTTCTCCTGGACTCCATCCCTTCTTGACTTCTGTAGACTGCTTTTCCTGTCTTCAGCCTAAATGTTAGTGCTCCTTAAGATGCCTTCTGGTTCCCTTCACATTCTGCATGGGGAGATAATCCATGAGAGTGTCCACTTCCATGATTATGCCCGAGTCATAGCTCCAGCTCAAATCTACTCCTTAAGCTTCAGACCTTAGTAGTCAACTGATTGCTGGACATCTCCACCCATGTTCCTCAGGATCCTAACGCTGTCACCAAAACTGAGTTCAGCCTCTCCTGTGTATCTGTCTCCATCCCAGTACGCTGCGTCTTCATTGGAGACACCAATACTTGCTGGAAAACTGGGAGATATGCATCACTCATCCCTCACCCTGTGTCCCATCACCAAGTCTTACCATTTGTATCTTCTAAATGTTTTCTGAATCAGCTGCTCTTCACTCCTCATTACTTCTTTCATTGCCAGACCTGATAAGTTTTTCTGGTTTTGTTTTTCTACCAGGTGAGGGTACATATACAAAACACCAGTCTGCCAAAATTACTTCCTATTAAAAATATGTTAATGATGCACCTTCATCCTTATAATAAAGCTCTATCTCTTTTTTAAAAAATGCAAATCCTCCTTTGTTAACCTTGTTTCCTACCACTCCCTCTGTCTCAAGTTTAACACTAGTTAAACACGATGCCTGTCACTCCCATTCACACATGGGCTGTTTCTCACCATTCCATGCCTGACTAAATTCTCTTCCTCTCCTCTCCTTCCTCCTGGCCAACTCAGCGCCTTCTCCTCTCAGCTCCATGAGTCCTTCTCTGACTCCCCCTCATTACTAAGACAGATGGCCCCTAGTTTATATTCCTAGAATATCATGTTTTTACTTTCTGTGTGTTTGTTCCAGAACCAGACAGTGAGTTGCTTGAGGGCAGAGATTATACAATGCGTGTAATGCCTCTGGTGTAATGCCTAGCACCTAGAAGTTATTTGATAAGCATTTACTTACTGTGAGGATGAACAAATTATAAAAGTGTTGTGTATCCATTCTTGTCATCCCTTTTTTTTTTTCACATGGTATTATTGTGTGGCAGAGACAATAATGTTCACCAAACAATTCAGGTATTCCCCCTGCATTTCCTTACCATTAGGTTGAGTTCATATAAATTGTTCTAGATAATGAGCAACAAGCATAAATGATACATGTCCCCTTCCAGTCCTTATTTAAGAGCAGTGGTGAATTTTCCACATTCTCTTTCTTTGGCTCTCCTGGAAATCCTAAGACGTTGGTATCACAAGATCATGGGGCAGAAACCCTTGCTGGCCTGATAGTAGTAGTGGGAATTAAGCCTGTTGGGTTAAGCCACTGCAGTTTCAGGATTAAGTCACCACAGCATATCTAGTCTGACCTGAGTAGTGCTTATTATTACAAGCACTTACATTAATTTCTATCCTAGTATGCATGTCAGGTTTTATGGGACCACACTCAATATCAACTCTTTCTCTCTTACGGCTGCATAAGGCCTAGACTTCGGCAATACTGCACCATGTGACTGATGTTTTCCAACCCTCTTGCCTGTTGTTAGCCAGCCCTCTGCCTCAAAACCTCTGCCTCTCAGACTGTGCTTCCCACACTGGATTGATATTTTCTATCCTCGCCCAGCCTAATATACAGGGAGGGTAGGTCACTGCCTGTTGCCTAGAAACTAAGTGACAGTGAATATTTTCCTACACACACACACACACACACACACACACACACACACACACAAATCCTGTGCTCCCTCATATAAGCCTCTGATTTCACAGCAGATTTTAGCTGGGAGCAGTGGCTCATACCTGTAATCCTAGCATTAAGGGAGGCAGAAGCAAGAGGATTGCCTGAGCCCAGGCATTTGAGACAAGCCTGAGCAACTTGGCAAGACATCATCTCTAAAACAATGAAATAAAATAAATAAACAAAACACTGCGTATAGTGGCACACATCTGTACTTCCAGCTACTTAGAAGGCTGAAGTGGAAGGACCCCCTGAGCCCAGCAGGGCTGCAGTGGCTGTGAGCATGCCACTCACTCCAGCCTGGACAACAGAGTGAGACTCTGACTCAAAAAAAAAGAAAGAAAGAAAAGAAAAGAAATTTTGATCCTTGTTTTAAAGAAAACTTCTCCCAAGAATCATATAATTTTTCATTACAATTGCAGGCTAAAAGGATCAAAGTAGATCTGAAAGTCTCTGAAGCTCTCCTAATGTGTTAAGGACTGACCTACAATACTAATATTGCTGGTAGCTTTGAGACCATTCCATTCTCTTCCACAATGTTCTATGAATGCACTGGCTTTCCTAACTAGGTCCCAAATTTGTATTTTGCTGTTTTAGCAAGTAGTCATTCTTTTCACTAGCAAACTACAGAAAATCTGGCTTCAGGTATAGCTGAGTTCCAGATAAATATGATGTCACTGGGATCAAGAAAGCTCTACTTTCTTTAGAAAGACTCTCCTCAGTGAGAGTCTCTCTTTTCCTTATGCCTGAAGTTCTCAGGGTCGCACTCTTCCAGTTTTGAACACAGCAGAGAACAGCAAAAACCTTTTCCCCAGAGGTCACAAAGATTTATTGCTTTGTATAGGTTCCTGTCTTTGAAGGTTCCTGTGACCAGGTGAATTCCGTGCACGCATTGGCTTAGGTCTTAGTCACTTTCCTGAATGTAGAAAGGAAACGGGCTCCAAAGAAACACATGCCTCAAGAGTGGAGAAAGGGAATTTCTGGAGAGAAATTTGGCTACTGCAAGGAGAGTTACGATGTTGGTAGCCAGGGCAACCTCTCTTCTCTCTATATATGAGGAGATACTCCCAACAAACTGTATTTTTTTTTGGAGGGCAGGCCCCTTGTAGTACAGGCTTCCCCACTAGACGCGTGTTCTGGGAACCCATCAGCATCCATGTACCCATGTACCAGCTAGCGTTGTTGTGAGAAGCTGTGTTTGGATTCAGGGAATTTTTTCAAAGATGTTTCAACGCGTTTGCCCATTTCATGATGGTTGGTTTACCAGTGCACCTGCCCACACACACCTCACTGAGTGTTTGGCAGTTTTTGACCAAAAACAGCACAACCATCGTGTCCCACCCTCCCTATTCACCCAGTCTCACCCCAAGCAACTTTTTGTTGTTTCTTTGCATGAAAAAGTCCTCAGAGGGAAACATTTTGCCGATGTGGAAGAGGAGAAACAAAAAACAACAGAAGCGCTAAAAAGCATCAAAACACGTCTCAATAGGTGTATTGCATCAAATGGAGAATACTTTGAAGGTGACTGAAGTTTAAGCATGTAGGAATAAATGCACCACTTTTTATAAATAAATTTCGGGGTGTTTTGGGTTCCCCCTTGTCGTCTGTTGCCCAGGAGGCAGAATTTAGAGATAGCTTCTAGTCAGAGAATGAAAGTGTTTCCTGATGTGCTTTGTGTTACACCTTGATCATGGTCTCAAATTCCCTCCTCTGAACTTCTCTAGCATATTCTGTCCTCCCATACGCTGCTTTGCATTTCAGTTGTCCACAAACACTTCTTCACCCTAGATCTGGGTCTAGACCATCAGCTACTTCAAGGCCAGAACTGGACTTGATGCGACCATGCATCCTGCATTGTGCGTTACACACAGTAGCTGTCCCCACTGTTGAACAAATAACTATCTGTTGGCAAAATGAAGGAATAAAATGTCTATTCATGCTGTTATTGCATCACAGAACTGTCATGCCCACGTGCACACAGGAGTTTGTGTATGAGTTGCTAATGCAAACACAAAGAGATCCCACTATGTGTCCAATACCATGGTAAGCAACAGGAATATGAGGACATGGCGATTGCCAGACAAACATTCCACTGACCTTCAAAAGTACACTCCAGTGAACAAGACGGACGATTTATGAATAGAGTATAATTAATGCTACAAAGAATAATCTGAAGATATTAAGAGAAACTGCATGTGGGTAATAGATCTTAATCTTCATTATTACTGTTCTGACTGATTCCAGATTAATTCTGGTTTGGCTACTTCGGGAATTACCGGTTTTGCTGGGGGTCTGTTAAGCTTGAAATTTCTTGGATGATTAACACTTGCTTTTCTGATAAAAGCTCAAGATCCAGGAAATTGCAGCTTATGTTTGCAATCACACAAGACTAATTTAGTTTTCTTCTCCTCTCTCCTTTCTCCCTACTTCTCTCCCAGCCTGAAGTTCTGGATCAAATACAAAACTTAAGGGAGTTATGGATGGATAATAATGCATTACAAGTGCTCCCTGGGGTATGTAAGTTTTTATTATGCCATGACGTCTAATATCTATGTTATATTTAATAATAATTAATCTTCTGTCTCAGTGTATGTATTTCAAAGCAAAATAACACTTGTTGGACATCCTCAGTACTTCTTTTTGGTTATTATTTTTTTTTTTTGGTATTTCACATCTCTTTTGTGAGTGTTATAAATAAATATGCAAAAGGCATGAAAGGTTTTTCTTGTTCTCTTTGGAGTATAGTTGCCATCTTTTTCTACATTTTTAAGTTGAAAAAAATTATGGTTATAATTTTAAAAGCAAAATATTATGTGTAATACCAAGTCTTAATTTCTTAAAAGTCAACCTTATTCTTATAGGTAACTGCACCATGTTTTATGTTCATAATGTTAGAACTCTTCCACAAAATATCTCTCTCTCCATCCAGGTGACTTTCAGTAGAACCTATTTGAATTTTTTGGAAATGACAAGAGTCATACAGCATTAAAAACAGAAAGTTAAACCAGAGTCCTCACCTGAAGGGCAGTCCAGTAATATCTCCTGAGTAGGAGATTTACCAGTCAACTCATTGAATGTGATTACTCCTGCTTTTTACTTCTAGTGAAAGAATGGCTCCTCTTAACACACTACCTGTTGCCACCCATTACATATACATTTAAATAAGCAAGTGTACACACACACACACACACACACACACACTACATACACACACACATTCTCTCACATACACACACATACACTTTCTTTCTCCTTCTCTCTCTCTCTCTTCACACACACACACACACACACACACACACACACACGCACAAATTGCAAACACAAGTCTCCCAATTATTTCATACAACTCCAAACTCCTGGCATTGGAATAAGTAACCAGGGCAGGTGGAAATGTAATAGTTCTTCAGACAACACAGAGGTTTAGATGTGGGCTCCCAAAGTCAATTTTATTTGTCCGTTGAATCAACACTAAAACATACTCAAAATGACTGCAAAAGTAACAAGAAGGTTATTTTTGCTTCGAACAAGCAGAGAGGCCACATGAAGGAGAAAATCTGAGCAAAGATGAGAGAAAAAATACTTTCCTCTCTTATCAAAAGGATCCATTTCTACTCCTGTCACAGACACAAAACAATATGCATGCACATCTTCTATGTATTGATGTATTAAAAAGCTATGCACCAATACACCTTATGAATCAGAAAGCATGTCAGTGTCAGGGCTATAAAGATGATATATTCAATGACCTTGAATATATGTGTTTGAGGAGCTCACACATTGCAGGAGAGACAGATGTGAATTTCACTGCACATAGTAGAGCATGATTTGTGCCATATTCAAGGTATGTACAAATTCTGGAGCAACACAGGTAAGAAGATACTTGCCACTTCTCTCGGCAGAGATTGAGGAATCAGAATGTATGTGTAGCTGGGAGTTTATACCCCCTTCTTAAACACATGTATTATTAAAAACACAGAGCATTTACCATGGGCTAAACTTTCTCCAGATGTTTGCAAATATGAATTCATTGACTCCACACAACAACCCCATGAAGTAAGTTCTGCTACCATCCCCATTTTATAGAGGAGGAAACAGAAGCACAGAAGCAGTAACTGGCCCAGAGTCACGCAGCCAGTAAGTGGTGGAGCTGAAATTAAGCCAGCGCCAGAGGCCACTGTTCACTGTGACACGCCCAAAGGCTCCTACAGAACCAGCAGCAGGGGCAAATGAGAATTGGGTTCATCTCGCTTTTCACTACGGTTGTGATCACAAAATCCAATTGTGCAAATCAACTCACATGCCAGATTCCTTAATAAAGGTATTATTTAGATGGAAAGGTGGTGATGAATTCTTCTTTAAACCATATAATGCTGCTTAATTTGTTTGTTTTGAAAGTAGCGTTTCCAGCCTGTTATGGTGGCTCCTGCCTGTTATCCCAGCACTTTGGGAGACTGAGGCAGGAGGATCCCTTAGGTGAAGAGTTCAAGATCACCCAGGCAACAAATAAAGTGAGACCCCTGTCTACAAAAAATAAAAATGTTAGCTGGGCAGGTACTCTGGAGGCTGAGACAGGTGGATCACTTGAGCCCAGGAGTTCACGGTTGTGGTGAGCTATGATTCTGCCACTGCCCTTCAGCCTGGGCAGCAGAGTGAGATCCCCATCTCAATTTTTAAAAAGAGAAAAACATAAGATAAGTCGTTTATATGTGCTGCTAAGTTTCTATAGATTTCGTTCTTCATTTGGTACCCCCGAACTGGCATTTCGTGTACACAGTGGGAAATATCACACACTTCCGTGTCACAAGCAGCCATGGCTTTCTGCATGTCAATTCTGGCAAACAGTTGTTGTTCAGTTACCCAGGAATGCTTGACTCTGAAGGGTCATCGTGAGTGCAGTCTGCAGCGCGTGTCTGCCAGTTTCACAGAATAATTGACCCTTAATATTTAGTATCTTTAGCTGCAGAAAAAAAGGCAGGTTCACTTTTTCTAAGTTCACATATCACAATGAAGTTAATATACTTTTTAAATACTTAAATCTGGTTTATTATTTTCCACTTTGTCATAAATCAGAGAAGCGAACAGATACTGACCAAATATTTAGTCTTTTACATAATTCTGTCTGATCAACCAAAATATGACTTAGCAATGCACTGAATTCATATTCATTTTTAGACAAACTCCAGTCCCATCTCTTTTTGTGTGGTTCCCACTCTTTCTGTTCGTCGCCCATTGCTCATGCACAGACTCCTCTATGCCCCAAGGAATGTTGGAGCAACAATCAGTGTCCTGAAGGACTTGAGAATTCTTGTCTCAAAGGCCTTTTCCACCTTATTGCCTTTATAAGGTGTTTGAAAATGGAAATTGAGAAATACTCAAAAATAAAGTGTTATGCCAAAAAGATTGTTTAGTAACTGGACACCAACGTACTAAGTTATGCTGGAGATAGCAATGAAGGAAGCTTCAAGAACAAATGAAATGTCGTCATGATAAAGGGACAAAAAGAAAACACACACACACACACAATTCTTTCATTGCTCACTGGAAAAGAAGAGTGAGGTTAGGTAACATAATGGTTCCTGGGATGGAAAGCTGTAAGTAAAGTGACAGTATTTTTCCAAGTGACATACTTCTAAGCATGGGGAGAAACTTGGTCCCCTGGGCTAACTCACCCAAAGTACTCTAATCCTAGCTAGCAAACAGTGAGTCCAAGACTGTACTCGTGCTCGGCACCCACACGGGAAGCTGATGAAGCAGGGCACTGGATTAATCTGGAAGTCAGGAACTGCCTTCCAAATGGGCTTTGTGTCTGTAGTCTGATAGAGGTGAGCTTGAATTTCGGCTCCACCCCATCTTAGTGGGATATAACCTTGGAATGTCACTTGTGGGGGTGCTTGCACGCATCCTCCTCCTGGACTGGAGAATTTACTCTATTCCTCCAGTTTCTGGAAGTACTGATTGCAGCTGTCCATGCTCTTCAGAAATTGCCTTTCCTCAAGACAGCCCCCTCACTCTGGTCATAACCCCCTGCCCCAGGGCCTCCATCCAGTGATTGGTGGATGCAGCTGTATAAAGGACCAGTCAGTCCTTTGGCCTTTGCTTGGAACAACTGCAGGGAGATCCTGACTTTAGGGCTCTCTGAAGGGTCAGCCAAGGACTTTCTCAAGACTTCGTCACAGTCCAGCTTCGTGGTCTACCCAATCCTGCTTTGCTCCTTCCCTGTCTCTTTCTTTTCTCTGGTGTCAAACTTAATAGCATTCTCTCATAATGCTGTCTTTACCTCTGCTTCCCGGGAACCCAACATGGGACATTGCGTAACCTCCAGGTGTGAATGTGTGTTAAAATGCAGATTCTGATTCAGTGGGTCTGGGGTGGGTTGACAGTCTCTATTTCTGACAAGCTCCCAGTGGCATCAGTGCTGCTGGTCTGAGCAACACCTTTTGAGTGACAAGAATATGAAGTACCAAATCAAGTAATGCATGCAAAATGCATAGCACAGTACTAAGTGTGTGCTTGTGGGTAGCAAACGTATTCATTACATGTTTATCTATACTCTGTCAAATAAGTAGAGACAACACAGTGAAGTGGACACAAGCAGCCCAGATAAGCAGATGAGCCACCGAGTGGCTGACATGTGTGGAGCATTTACTTGCAAAACACGCCCCAAGCAAAAGGAGAATGAAGATGCTCCTCCTGCCCCAATTCCTGTAGTCCACACCTCCCACCCCCACCCCAAGAGATCGCCATTCATTCCTTGCCCACGGTGGGGTCGATTCCTCCCCTGTCCTCAGCAATCAGTAACTTATCGAACCACCCATGGGAATTTCTCTGCATCCCCACATCTGCCGCCTTGGTTGCTAAACAGCTAAAATGCTTCCGACTCCAGCCTTTGAAAGCTCCCTGGTATTATTTCTCCTAAGTGCAAGTCTGATATGATCCCCCGCCACCTTCCAAGCTGCACCGCTTCCTTGGCTACGGGGAGGGCGCACATCTCCTCACACAGCATGGAAGGCCGCTAGCGGCTGGCTTCTCCCTGTCACCCACACGTCTCCACCGTGTTCATCCACTTGGAACTCCTCTCTCTTCCTCACTCGCGCCAGGCCTCTTCACACTTCTCTGTGGCCGCGCACACTGTTCTCCGCTTCAGGCATGGGCACTCCTGTTGTGACCAGCGGTGTCCTCCAGAGGACTTGCAGCCATTCCCTGTCCTCCATTGCATTCACCACACATGTTGCAGGGTGTTGTAATTATCTGTGTACTTGAAACTTTCCATCGCTGTTGGGAGTTCCTTAAGGATAAAGACTGTGTCTTCGTCATGGCAAGCCTGTCCCCATACTTGGCTGTCTTATTCGTGATTGCTCTTCAATATAAACACAGGTACTGATCTTCAGAAAGGACTGTTGAATGAACAAAATGTTGAGTCTGAGTAGCAGATAAAGTCCAAATTAATTTGAGGCCTTTCAAAGTCAAGCGTTTCCAAGTAAATGAAAAAACAACTGTCTGCCAGCACTGACATTCAGAAAACTGTGGCTATTTATGACAAGGAAGTGTGGGATATTCCCACACAGTGTATAGCAAAATTCCAAGTTCAAGTGTACTAAGTAAAATGGGGAATCTATATAAAGTCAGCAGTGCATATGAAAAGCAAACTATAGTTTTTCTTTTTTTAAAATTAGAGATGGGGGTCTTACTCTGTTGCCCAGGCTGAAGTGCAGTAGTATGAGCATAGCTCACTGTAACCTTAAACTCCTGGGCTCAAGTGCTCCTTCTGCTTCAGCCTCCAGAGCAGCTGGGACTACTGACAGGCACCATCCTGCCCAGCTAGTGTTTTTATTTTTTGTAGATGGGGGTCTCACTTTGTTGCTCAGGGTAATCTTGAACTCTTTGCCTAAGTAATCCTCCTGCCTTAGCCCCCCAAAGTGCTGGGATGACTGGCAGAAGCCACCACACCAGGCCGGAAATCCTACTTTCAGAACAAACAAATTAGGCAGCATTATATGGTTTACAGAAGATTTCATCTCCACCTTTCTATCTAGATAGCAAGTTAATTAAGCAATGTGGCATGTGAGTTTTTTAATCCATTGTTAATTGTTACAGCGCAAACTTATTTATTAATAACTGGTTACTTATTTCATGCAGTGCCAACTTTGAAATTATTGTTGAGTTTTCTAACTGCTACATTGCAATATAATTCTCATACCACATTCAGTTCTATAGTTTTTAGAATATTCACATAACAGTGTAGCTGTCGCCACAGTGATTTTAGAACACCTTTATCACCCCTAAAGGAAACTTTGAAAGTATTGGCAGTAACTCTCATGCCCCCCTCTACCCAGTTCCTCCAGCCTTAATCTACTGTCTATCTCTATAGATTGGAATGTTCTGGACATTGCATTTGAATGGAATTGCACAACATGTGGTCTTTTGTGACTGGCCTCTTTCACTCTGCATATGTTTTCAAGGCTCATCCATTTTGTAGCATGTATCAATACTTTATTCCTTTTTATTGCCAAATAATATTTCTTTATCTGTTCATCAGTTGATGGACGATTTGGTTATTACCACTTTTGGCTATTATGAATAATGCAGCTGTGACCATTTGTGTAAGTTTTTGTGAGTACATATGTTTCTTTTTCCAGGTTTATACCTAGCAGTTGTTGGGTCATATGGAAATACTCTGTTTAACATTTTAAGAAACAGCCAAGCAGTTTCCCAAAATGGCTGCACTACTTTACATTCCTACTGTCAATGTTTGAGGATCACAATTTCTCCACATTCTTGCTAATACGTGTTATGTTTGTGGTTGCTTTCAAAATTAGTTTTACAGTCTGTGGTTTTTACAATTTTAAAATGCCTTGTGAAAGTTTCTCAACTAACCCTGAGTTTATGCAATGTCATCAAGTCTATAGGAAAGTTAAAGATGTTGATATACTTGGACATGTCAAAAAACAGAATAGAAACGGTTGACATGGACATTTCTGGATGTGAAGCCCTTGAGGACCTCTTACTGTCATCCAATATGTTGCAACAATTGCCTGACTCTATAGGTGAGAATATAATACATTTGTAATGAATATTTATATCAAATATATAATTTTATTTTTTGGAAGTATAGTTTGTCTATGGATGTAGGTAATATACTGTTAGCCTGATATTAATAACTTAGCAAATTCACGATACGAATCATAAAAGTGTTTTATAAATATCTTAAAATGAAATAGTAACTCTAGTTGCCAAATTCAAGAAGATTCTCCTATTAAAATGATCCTCCTAAACTGATATCACTGAAACATTATTGTATCTCCTAAGTTGTAAATGTTATTAGAAGGAATATATGAAGGGGGACCGAAAAAACTTGGAATTCGTTTCAACAACATTGTGTATTTATTCTTACATGTTTAAACTTCAATCACCTTCGTTTGATGCAGTGTACCTGTTGGGATGCTTTTTCCACTGTTCAGAATAGTTTTGGAACTCATTGATTTGGATGCCTTTTAGTGCTTCTGCCGTTTTTTTTGTTTCACCTTTTCCACATCAGCAAAATGTTTCCTTTTGAGGACTTTCTTCATCTGGGGAACAAAACAAAGTCACTCAGGGTGAGACTGGGTGAATAGGGAGGATGGGGCACAGGGATCATACCATTTGGGTCAAAACCTGCTGAACACTCAGCACAGTGTGGGCAGGCGCGCTCATAAACCACCCATCATGAAATGGGCAAATGTGTTGAAAGAATTGCCAAAAGAATAATAATAATAGCTGAAGCTGAATGCAGCCTCTCACAACAATGCTAGCTGGTACACGGATGATGCCAATGGGCTCCTAGAACACTTACCTAGCACGGAAGCCTGTATTACGAGGGGCCCACCATCCAAAACATAATTACAGCTTTTTGGATCCCCCCTCGTATATATTAGAGTAATCTGATAACTACATATGTCTCTTTATATCACAGTAGAATTACAATAGCTTTTATTCACAAGATGTTGCTAAAACCTATTTTTAATATAAAAATATTAACATTGCTATAATGTTGTAACATTGCTATAATATAGGAATAGCATATTAAAAATGTAAATATAAAATGTCTTTTTGGTTCTATTATTTTTTTAAAAGACACATTGTCCTTAACATGTTAAAATTCATGAGGACAGACAATTAGTCTATTAGCATATAGTAAGCACTTGATCCATTTTTTTGTTTATAAATTTTTATGTTAGTAAAATAACGAAAGACTCATTTTAATAATGAGTAAACTTTTTGTATACGTATCTTGCTATTACTATTTCTGAGAGAACACCCAACTAGAAGGATAATCATTAAGTCACTTAACTTTGAAGTATAATATAAATTTTTAACCTCTTTGAAACAAATGTGTTATAGATTCTGGAACTTAATAATAATTCTAAAAATTAAGTCACAACTTAAGTAGCCCAGATAAAGATAAGGCAGTATCCCAAATTTTTCTTCATTTTATTAATTTAATTTTGAATTCTTTTAGACTGATGAAGAGCATTAGTTTTAGCAAAATCAAAGTCTATCTTTTTCTTTCTTTCTAGACTTGTTGACTTTTTGATTTCCATAGTCACATATTTTATAATGGTATTTCTTCAACTTGCTCAATCATAAGTCTTCACTGAGAGCTTTAAACACTTCCACATGTCCAAGGTTTGACTGAAAATTCGGATTCAGTAAGTGTGGTGAGCCCTTGGATCTCTGAGCCCTTGGATCTGTATTTTTATTAAACATCCTAGATGAAACTTGTGATCAGACAAGTGTAAGAAATACTGGTTTATGTTGTGAAAGGTGAGAAAGTATAATAGTTATAGAGAGCATCCGTTGATCAATATGATAGAGTAATTTAATACATAACCTCACACTCCTGTTCAACCACTGCTTCATACCTTTTCAGATAGATAGTGAAGATAGAAAAATTGCACATATTCAAAGAACATACTTTTCTTCATTGCTGCCCCCTCAGTGCCAAGAACTGTGTCTAACATAAGGCAGATTCTCTTTGAATCCTGGGCAAACATAAGCATTTAGCCATGCTAAGGCAGGCACAGTGGATCATGTCTACTGTTCTAGTTCCTTGGGAGACTGCAGTGGAAGAATTACTTGAGACCAAGAGTTTGAGTCCACCCTAGGCAACATAACAAAGCAAGACCCTGTTTCAAAAATAAAAATAAAAAATAAATTAGCCATCTTTAACCTGAGATAGAATGGAAATACATTAATGGCTCCAGTTTCGAGGGGTGCAGACCACAAGCAGCAGCCATAAGTTCAATTTCTGCAGTGAAATAAAAATAAATAAGTTAAAGGACCAGAAGCATAGCCGAGGAATCAACGCTTACAGCAGATTAAGGCAGAGACCCTTTTTTCCATGAAGAGAGACTGAAAAAGCCTACAGCTAACATGTGGAGCTAGGGAGGAAGGCAACAACAGAAAATTCATTGCTGACACTGTGGCAGGTCACAAGTTGGCTTGGACTGGGTCTGCAGCATCCACATGGGACGAGAGCACCACCACGCAGCCAATATGAGGCCTGGTTCTGTGCCCCAGAAACCCAGGGATCAGGTGGAGGTTGCCAGGAAACCGACAGGCAGGGAGGGGTGAGCCTCTTGAAGGAGGACTCACTCACCCTCGCAAAGGAGCTTGCAAGCAAAAATCTCAAGGGAAACTTATACTGTTATGACAACCAAAAGTTCAACCAAATAAGAGAATTTACCTGCAAAAGCAATATATCTCTACAATAAATCACAGAGACTAGCTGGGCATGGTGATGTGCCTCTGTAGTTCCAGCTAATTGGAAGGCTGAGGCAGAAGGATCACCTGAGCCCAGCAGGTCGAGGCTGTGGTAGCCATGAGCGTGCCACTGCCCTCCAGCCTGGGCAATAGAGTGAGACTCCAACTCAAAAAAATGATGATTTTAAATATGTATACATTCTTAAATAAACAGAAGAAAGAATAACACTCATAAAAATGATAAGAACTGAGGATAGATGGTTATGAAAAAGAAATAAGAATCTTAATTGTAAGATTCTTAGACAGGAGGGATATCATTTAAGTACTTATTTGAGGTGATAGATATGATAACTAGCGTTATTCAATCCTATCACACTGTGTGTCTATATATAATTACATCACTATGCACTGCATAGTTACATACAATTGTGGCACATATACACAATGGAATATTACACAGTCATATAGAAGGACAAAATTATGGACTTCACAGTGACTTATATGGATTGAGAGCCTATCATACTCAGTGATCTATCACAGAAACAAAGAACTGAGTACCACATGTTCTCACTCAAAAGCAGAACCTGAAAATTTATCATGATACTATAAGAAAAGGGTTGGCAGTAGCAGGATACCACCAGGGAAGATAGGGGGCACATGACATCAGTATGGGTACCTGATCTCAAATTAAGTAAAGTGGGACCCAAAGGGAGGCCCAGACTTTACATGTATGGTGACCACTTATCTACCTAATCCTGAATTATACCTCACATCTTTAAAATAAAAAAAGAATTTCAAAAAATAATTTTTGGCTCAGCCTGTAATCCCAGCACTTTGGGAGACTGAGGCGAGTGGGTTGCCTGAGCCCAGTGGGTTTGAGACCAGCCTAGGCAACTTGGTGAGATGTTGTCTCTGCAATAAACCAAAAATTAACCAGACATGGTAGCACACGCCTGTAGTTCTGGCTACTTGAAAGGCTGAGGTGGAAGGATCCACAGAGCCCAGCAGGTTGATGCTGGGGTGGCTGTGAGTGTGCCACTGCACTCCAGCCTGGGCAACGGAGTGAGACTCCAACAACAACAACAAAAATAATAATAATAACAATAATAATTTTTTTAATGTGGGGTACAATTCAGGATTAGGCATACAAGTGGTCCTCATACAGGTAAAGTTTGGGCCTCCCTTTGGTCCTCGCTTTGCCTGGTTAAAGGCCAGGTACCCTTACTGATGTTGTGTCACCATGCCCTCCACCTGCCCCACCATCACCCCGGCAATATCCCACTACTTCCAATCCCTTTCTTATAGTGTTATGGCAATTGTTCAGGATCCACTTATGAGTGAAAACATGTGGCACTCTGTTCTTTGTTTCTGTGATAGATCACTGAGTATGATAGCCTCTAAATTCACCCAACCTGCTGCGAAGTCCATATGTTTAAAAAAAGAAATTCTGGAAACAAAAAATGCCGCATAGTGAAATAAAATATGCAACAGCTATGAGAAAGAGGGTATGATATAGTCAGCTACAAAATCAGCAAATTGGAAGACAAGTACTAAGAAATATAACTGGAATATAAGGTTTGTTTAATGGAAAATATGAAGGATTAGCTAACAGACACAGAAAATTGGGTGGAAATTGTATTCTAAAAATGAAAAACATTTTAAAAAGCACATTATACAGAAATACTGAATTCCAAAGAGGAACTATGAAAAGAGAAAACAGTTGAGATTATTTTTTCAGCACTAATGACACTAGCAATTTCTCATATTAAATGTGCTTAGATAGTGCTGATAGGGATAAATATAATAAATTCATAATGATTCATTGTGAAACTGTAAGGGTAAAGAAGTAAAAATCTTAAAAGTTTATCTAAAAAATAATCATTATAGATGTCATAATTCTCATCAGTGACAATAGATTCTAGACAGTGGAGTCATGTCTTCAACATACTGAAGAATAATAACAGGCAAACTGGATTTCTATACCCAGCTAAATGCTCACTTAAGAGGGATGATGCAATAAATATATTTTAACATATACTAAACCAAGAAATCTGCACTTAAAGGATGTACTTTGCCCTGAAAACATGAACTCAGAGGGAAGAAGTGAATTCATTCAGCAATGGTGGGAAACTAAATTGGTAAATTCATTAATAATGTCTAAATACTAGCAACCATAAAAGAGGAATCTTTTACATTTCAAATGTTGATTTAAAAAAAGTGGAATTGCATTGTTCAAGAGGGTGAAGGAGTGCTTAGGATCTTATCTCATTTAGGAAGAGAATAGAAATACTAAATAACTTCAGAATTTGTAGAAAATATTTGGTTAAATAGACATGTTAAAAATTTAAATGTGCTTACTTAATAGAAAATGGAATTTATAACTTTTAAACCATCAGAAGAGGGAGAAAGACAAAAAAACTGCACAGCAGAAAAAAGCAATTTAAAAATTATAGAAAGAGAAAGCCAAAAAAAGATGGCAAAAATAAATTCAACTTATTTTTATAAATCACAGCAAATATAATAGATTAAATGGATTAAAGTTATTTGATTAAAAGATTCCGAATTTTAAGTTTAGCTACATCCTGATTATAAGACACAATTTTAAAAAAAGAAGGAAAGTTTGATTTTAAAAAGATGGTGGGAAATGATGCATATTATTAATATGATTTAATTATTTGTTTGAAATATCTTCTTTAAGAAAGCAAACTAGAAAATTAACCTTCTGGTCTGAAAAGGTTAATGTATAGGTAACAAAAAATATCCAGCTAGATATTTGACTGGCCATAAAACTAACAAGGACAGACAGGTGATATTATATTTTATACCTTGATTTCGTAGAAGAAAGTGGAAGCAGATATGATATAGAAATGCAATGAAGTGATTATCTACCAGGAGAAGAGTGAGCAATGAGGGTTGGGTTGGCGGTGCAATCCTACTTCCACAGAAGCTCCAAAATCTGTTCAGAGAGTATCCCTTGGCTGAGGGGCAATGTAGCCACACCAAAAATTAGTGGGGTTCCTTTAAACTCTGAGTTGGAGCTAAGCAGGGGAGGCCTAACTTGCTCCATCCTTTAAGGCAGTCGAAAAAGAGCCACTTGACAGAAGCTTCTCATTGGAGCCATCACGCCAATCTTTGGGAAAATTTGTCACACCGGGCAACCCCCTCGGGTCCCCTCCTGCTCAGGGAGCTTTTCTGCCTGCTCAATAAATCCTGCTTTCTAAAAATAATAAAATAGGAAAATCTGTTACATCAACATTTGGACTTAGACCTCAGCCTGCCTCAAGGTTTTCTTTCCATTATCTCAGACCTGGGAATGACCATCCTCTGAACGCACTTTGCGCTCTGATTTCCTGGTGCTTACTCAACCATCTGCAACTCAGCCCCAAACGCGTTGGGACCCAAGCAAGTGAAGCTGAGCCGGTTCTCCAGCTCCACTGGTGAGCAGGGGCACCAATATGAACCGGGCTGCCAGGTCACAAAAAATCTAGCTTCATGTCACAGTCTTCTGATTTCTTTCCACAATGGAAAAACAAGCTCAGGTGTCCTTTTTGATTTTTGAGGTTGACGTTTTAGCATACACACTGAAGAAGACTCAATCACCTTTTGAACTAGATGAATATGGCAGTAGGTGTTCACACTTCAGAGATGAATTGCCACCGTGTGATTTGTCCTCTTTCTCAGGTGCTGTTGTTTTCAAGCTAATGTATTAAGCTTCCAGCCTTGCAGGTATTTTTCAGAGCACTCTGATAGTGATGACAATTCTTTCCACTGGAGGTGAGATCTCAAGTGCTTCTAAACAATGTGTAACTGAGCATACTGAAGTAGAAAGTGCAACCCTAGCTGTATTTCAGAACTTTTGTGACTTACTTCCTGTCTTTAAGGAAAGCTCAAAATACTTGAGGGGATGGGCATGACCTGCAACAGTGTTTCTCAAAGCACGCTCCCAAAACTCTCATTTTACAACATACACTGCACACACACACACACACACACACACACACACACACACACACACACACACACATGAACGCCGTAACTTTGGATAGTCACATTAGTATATTAACAGCTCCGAGTAAAAGTCTACTAAAGCAAGCTGCTTAATTTGGCATTTCTCAAATTTGACCATGAAACTTACTGTATCACACCAGAACAAATATTTTGCAAAATAGTCTATAGTACACTTGTATAGTTCCAATGCAAAACAAAATTGTAAAGATGTTAATGCTTTGCCCTTGGATTTTGACTATGTAAGCCATGTCAGTACTATAGGTTATCTTATGGTTAGAAAAGGAAGTTGATTATGCCAACTGCAGCTGTTCTTCATTACTTTATGGCTATTACTCATTAAAACCCTGGGTGGAGAGCATGTCATACGGGTACGTAGAGTGTAAATCAGACGGTGAAAGATAAATAGGTGCAACTAATTCTTGGCTGGTTCTACACGGTAAATTAACAATTGCAGGTCTGTGTGCTTGCTGCTGATCTGAGTCAAGGATGCATGGTAACAAAAAAGAATATGAGGTCATGTGTTGTAATTTTCCAAGACCATAATTATAACCAGGGCATTGCAATACTTCAGTATTCATTCGTTGATTACTGGGCTTAATTCGGATTTGTTTTCAATTTGTATCACAACAGGAATGTTAGTATTACTGCTTAGGAGTTAATTAAATATTAAATCACAGCTGGCTTGAAAATTTTCAACTGGTTCATTTGCTGAAGAATAGTAAAGGGGAATGAGTGTCAACTCGGGTTTCTATGGAACGCTAGGTTTTATTTACTTCTCTGCATTGATATTCTTGAACTCCCATTGATGTAAGCAATTTTTTTGCAACCAGAAGGTCAAAAACAGACTACACACAAACATCAGTTTATGGTGTGTATTAGCAGAGTGCAGCCAGTGTGTCAAGCATTCATCACAAGTGACTCGTTTGCTTTCTTTTATATCACATTTCCTGTCATAAATCTGCTCTTATGTATCAATCAACTTCTTCTCTGTTTTAGGACTGTTGAAAAAACTAACCACTCTAAAAGTAGATGACAATCAACTTACACTGCTACCCAATACAATAGGAAAGTAAGTACCAACTTTAATTTTTTTATTTTTATTTATTTATATATTTTTTTGAGTCAGAATCTCACTTTGTCACCCAGGCTAGAATACAGTGGCACAATCATGGCCACCACAGTCTCCACCTGCTAGGCGCAGGCGATCCTTCTGCCTCAGCCTTCCAAGTAGTTGGGACTACAGGCACACACCACCACGCCCGGCTAAGTTTTCTTATTTATTGTAGGAACGAGGTCTCACCAAATTGCTCAGGCTGGTCTCAAACTCCTGGGCTCAGGCAGTCCTCTCGCCTCTGCCCCCCCTAAGTGCCGGGGCTGCAGTCATGAGCCACTGCGCCTAGTCACAATGCCAACCTTTGCCACCAGTCAGGGTATCTAAAGCCAGAAATGAAAGGATGTTTTGAGTTTTCTACTTCAAAACATTTTCTACTAAGGATACCAATAACTTCATTCATCTGTCAACTTTTTTATTTGGATATATGTATATACATTAATTTAATTTGATGTCTGAACATTGCATTGGCAGTCAACTATATATTATCATGTTATCATGAGAAATGTTTAACCAAGAATCTTTCCCAAGCAAAATGACTACCCAAACCTTCAAGTACATTCTTGTTGGTATTTTTCAGATATTATTAGCTTGTTGTTTTTGACTGAGTAGTGACTCTTGATTTACTTGAACATTGGTGGCAAAGTCAAACCAACTTTTAAAAGGCTCTGCAATATATAAGTATATGTTGCCATACTATCAGTAATATGTGATATTTATAGAAGCTTAATGTGTTTTTAGAAACCAAAGAGAAAAGCATGTGTTTAGCCAGCACTTGCTAAAACTTTAAGATGAAAGCATAGCCGTTGCTTTGTTAAACTCTGGTGTGTCCCCGTGGCACCTTGAGCTGTGGTCGCTGTGTCTCCTAGCTTTGTCCCCCTCTCCTACCCTGGGAGGCGAATCTCCTTTCTCTCTCTCTCTCTCGCTAATTTACTTTCTAAATAAACCATATTTTCCAATCTAATAAAAAAAGGATGAAAGTGTAGCTTTGCCTTTTAAAAATGAAATGTACTCCATTTATCTAAGAGCAATTTATAAGGGGGGACCCCCAAAAAAGGGAATTATCTTTTGGAGGGAGAGCCTCTTGTAGCACACTCGGGATTTGTTCCTCCAGATCAAACAGTCTACCAAAGTTTTTATCTGGAAGTTCTGAGGAGGTTGGGTCACAGTTTGAAGAAGAAACGTCTTGAGTTGTGGCAAACAGGTGGCTGGTTCTTCCACCATGACAACACACCTGCCCACACTGAGCTGAGTGTTCAGCAGTTTTTGGTAAACAATGGCATGACTCCTGTGCCCCACCCTCCCTATTCACCTGATCTCACCCTGAACGACTTTTTTTGTTTCCCTGGATGATTAAAAAAGCCATCAAAGGGAAACATTTTGCTGATGTGGAAGAGGTGAAACAAAAAAATGCAGAAGCTAAAAGGCATCAAAATGGATGAGTTCAAAAACTGTTTTGAGCAGTGGAAAAAGCATCTGAATAGATGTACTGCATCAAACGGAGAGTACTTTGAAGGTGACTGAAGTTTAAACACGTAAGAGTAAATACACAATTTTTAATAAATAAATTCTGCGTTTTTGGGGGGTCTCCCCTTGCATTTCTAATTTTATGTTGCCACTAACTTTCAGGTTACAATTCTGTAAGAAATTGTTAATAACAATGTTTCACTAAAATGCTTTTTTAATAATATGTATAAGTAAGAAATCAATAGAAGCTGTCTTCATTCCAAAATTTTGTTAGGATCTTGTCTCATGTCTCAGTGTAAAAAATCAAATAAATCCTTAATTTAACAAATTTTGGTATAATTAGGAAGGGAAAGCCTCATTATTGTTCATTTTTAACAGCTTTATTAGGTATAATTAGCATACAGCAAACCGCACATATTTAATTCTACAGATTGATAAGTTTCAGCAAAGGTAGAAAGTCTTGAAACCATCACCACCACAATCAAGATGGTGAACATATCCGTCACCTCTTCCCTCATCATTCCCCATCCCCTACCAAGTCATTAAGTACCCACTGATCTGGAAAGCTTCACTTGTAGAGATGGGCCAGTTTGACAAATTTCAAACTCAAATGTTTGGACTTTAAGGAGTATTGAGAGTCTCAGCTTTTTTTTTTTAAATATTTTAATACACACACCATGCAGTATGTTTCTCTCTACAGCTACTTCCATTTTCTCCATTATACAGAACCTTACTTTATTTTGGGGTACACAAAAGTAATTATCTTTATCAGTCTGATGTGTTTTAAAAACTCTTCCTATCTAGTTATAGTCTTAGGCACTAATCTTTCCTCTTTGGGTCAAAACTCAGGGGAAACTAAATTCAACTTCATTTATCCTTACTAAGGTCATGATTGGTATGTGCCACTTATGTTCACAGTTCTTATAAAGCTAATTACCCTAGCTCTTTGAAGACAAGTTAAAGAGATTTGCCAGCCTAAAAATAGACAAAGAAAAGTTGCTTTTTCAGGAAGAAGTCAAACCTGACTTTGGTCATCTTGAGAACTAGCCTTGCTGCTGATTTTCAGCCAGAATTTTGGCCTCCTGCTGACTTCCCAGGTGGGGGCCTCCCTGCGTTTCCTGGAGTTTAGTTTTAGCCTACAAGTGACTTTGGAGATATGTGTGTCTTGAGCTCCTGTCACACACCAGGGTGAGTTCCTCCCTCTGCCCTGTGCCAGTGGCACCACATGCCACACTTTGCCTCGGGAGAGGGCAGCCTCCAGCTCGAACTCTGTCTCCTTTTCAGAAGCCAAGCAGAACTTGCAGCCTGGCCCCATGCACACAGCCTAAGCCAGAGTCAGTCTTAGTTCTTCTTACCACCAGTGTTGAGTCATGACCCTTGAAATTTTCCTGGTGGTTGAATTATAAAAAAGTGGAGAAAGCTGAACTGTTCAAATAGTGACTTGACATAAGCTTTTATATTACTGTGTTCAAAAGGAACAGATTTAGACACATCAGTTGGCTGTCAGAAGCTTTCAGTTGTTTGGACAAAAGACTTACTGCAGAAAAGCGAGGTGATGGACCAGGAATTAGAACATCTATGAACACAGAGAAGGTAGAATAATGAGCCTTTGTGTTGAAAGCTACTCATTCTTATTAAATTATCAGATGATATAAAGCAAGAAGAAATACTTATGTTGGATGACAGAAGCAATATTTAGAAAGAGATGGATGGGGCAGGTGTTTTGTTGAAAGACCCAATGTAACTTAATGGAGATTCATGGGGGGGGGGCGGGAATCAATGCTTTGATGGACCATAATAATATTAGCTAATACCATAATGGAACTGTCCAGAAATCTGCCGAAGCATTAGTTGGGCAAATAGAATTATCCGCTCAAAATCAATAGGCACTAATAGTTTAGGTGTTCCCTGGCACATCTGACTCTGTCAGTTCTGTACATCACCTAGATTGACAAGAGGGAGACCAGCATAAGAAGAGATGTGGAACTCTAATTCACAGGAGAAAAAGCAGAAGAAATTCGGGGTGTACATCTTAGAGAAATGCTTCTTCAAAATCGTCTATGGCCGGGGTGTACCTCCTTGAGGAGTAGAGTCTCCGAAATTCTGGGACCACCAGCCCAGGTCTACCGTGTAGCCCCAGTATCACTTTTCCAACTTGCTGCCACAGGACACGCTCCTCACTGCAGGCCCCAGGAGCCCAGCCTGCCACTGCCACCCACTCCTGCTCTAGACTGTCTGTCCCAGGAATGGCTTCCGTTCCTGCCCTGCTTGCCTTTCCAGAACACAAGTGTGTAGGTCTCCTTGGTGTAGGGCTTTTGCGCTCGTTGCTGGGGAAACACAGCCAGAAGATAGCCAGAAATAATAATGTTACAAAGTTAAGAAATTTTACTATAAAATGTATATAATCAGTTTATACAGGCCTGATGACAGTGGTCATACAGCATGCCGGCTAGTGACATTTCAGTCGATAACAGAAGGCATATACAACAGTGGTCCCATACGAGTGTAATGCCGTAATTTTACCATATATTTTCTGTTTAGAAACACAAATACCAACGTGTTACAGGGGCCTGCAGCATTCAGTACAGAGACGTATGTGCAGTCTAGAAGCATCAGAATGCAGCATAGAGCCTACGTGTGTCGTAGGCTGTACTGTCAGGTTTGTGTAAGTGCACTCTATGTTGTTCACACAGCGCACAATCGCCTGATGATCCATTTCTCAGAATGCATCCCATCATTACACGATGCATAGCTGTAATAATATCTGCCACTCGGTAATCTTATCACTCATCTTGCTCACTGGGCTTCAGCCACACTAATCTTTCTCCTGCACCTCAAGTAAGCCAGGCTTCTTCCTCCCTGGGGGCTTTCTTTTTTGCTGCTACCTCTACCTGAAATATTTGTTGCCCACACTCCACAAGGCTGACAACTTCACCTCCTCTGAGTCCAACTCTTAGTCTCCAGTGTACATTCAAATTCCCTAGGAATCTTGTTTAAAAGGTAAATTATGACCCAGAAGATTTGAGACCCGAGGGGCTCGAGGTTCTACATTTGTGACAAGCTCTTAAGTGATGTCAGGAAATGCTGCAGGTTCGCAGACAGCACTGTGAGCAACCAGCCTATGGGTTTAGAGTTAAAGGTCTCCTCTACAGTGAGGGTTTCCCTCAATGCCCTTCCACCAACATGGCCACCAGTACATTTTCTCTGTCCCAGATCCTGTTTTGTTTCCTTTATGACACTTTTCACATTTGTAATTATTTATTTTGCAAGTAATCACACTATTTTATCCTGTCTCATAAATGCATATACTACACTTCAATTAAGATCATTTTTGTATCCCAGCTCCAGAATGGAATAAAGTTTCTAAAAACTACAAACACTAGATCCTAGTTTACTTTTGGCTTTGATTCCTACATCGTTCTGGGTTAATCCGTTTTTTCAGTAAGAGGATGAGAACATCAAACATTGACGATGTTTGTAATGAGTATGGCTTCATATTGAGAAGTCTGATGTTCTCATTTGCCCACTAAATACCTTGATTGCAAAATGAAAAAATAAGAAAATTGTGCAAGTGAACATGGATGCCAGCTTAGACATATACTTTTCATTTTAATTTATAAAAATTTCTAATTCTCTTAAAAGTATATGTTTTATAAATAGTCAAATCATTTATGTTTTTTAATGAAAACTGTATCTTGGGGCATTGAAATCCTAGAAATGTTAAGACCAGCAGTAGTTATCAAAAATATTCCTTTTTGGTTTTGGCAAATTTTTCTTCATTTTATTTATTTATTTATTTTCCTTTTATTTTTATTTTTATTTTTTATTTTGAGTCGTGGTCTTATCCTGTCTCCCAGGCTGGAGTGCAGTGGCACACTCATGGCTCACCACAGCCTCAACCTCCTGGGCTCAGGAGATCCTTCTGCCTCAACCTCCCAAGTAGCTGGAACTACAGGCACATGCCACCACACCCAGCTAATTATTTTTTTCTTGTAGAGATGGGGTCTTGCTATGTTGCCCAGGCTAGTCTTGAATTCCTGGGTGCAAACAATTCTCCCATCTCAGCCTCTCAAAGTTCTGGGATTGCAGGCATGAGCCACTGAGCCTGGCCCCCAAATATTCTTGTTCTGTAAATGGAATATTTCAGTATCTCAGAATTATCTTTAAAAACTGCTGGAATAATTCACATTTCAACATTTTTCGCAAGCAAAGTAGGTTTCATGACTTTTGTGCCAAATGACTTATCAAATTAGTTATTTTTGTTGCTGGACCTTACAGTGTGCCTATGGGCTTTGGCAGCTCTAAGGGTTGGAGGTCAAGTAAAAATAATGACAAACACCTTGCTTATGTTCCAGACACCACATTTGGTGCTTGTACAGTATTATTACACTTAGTTAAGGGCCAAGTTAGCGTTATTCGATATGTATTATCTCCCAATCAACAGATTCCAAAACCAAGGCTAAAAGAATTCACCAGATTTCAATGCCAAGCTGCCAGCTGAGCTCTATAAGCTGCCCCTTAACAGACATGAAAGTTGAGCCACACACTTTGTGAGTGACTCTCCTGTTTGGTCATTTAAGGGGCCCCACCATGCTAGACACACAGGCTCTTCCACAGGAGGAGAAAATGCACACTGAGCTTGCTCTTTCTTAGCTTTGTAGTCTTAGATAAGAACAATGGGGCAACCCCTGCCGGCCCCCTCCCAGCGTGGGAGCTTTTCTGTCCTCTCAATAAATCCTGCTTTAAAAAAAAAAGAACAATGAAAACTCAGAAATCTGAATGGGTGTTTTAAAGACTCATTTCTGCATCCACTATGGTCAAATAGAAAGAATGCGGGGCTAGAAGTCAGGAAATCTTGGGACCTGTGCACAGCTAGAGGAGTTCCTTCTTCTTCAGAAGCTTCAGACTCCTGATGGGCAGTGAGGCAATGTGACTTGCCCAAGGGTGTTTGTAGGTCTGACATAAAGCACAGTTCATGGGCAAGTACATTCGGGGAACTCGGTTTGCAAGTTAGAGAAACGCTGCTATTTGTGATTCATTTTCCAGTTCTTATGACAATCTCATGTGTATCTCTTACATCATCCTTTCACTTTTGTATTATCTTGCCAGATCTTCCCATCTAGAATATCGTCTCCTTGAGGGCTGGGATCAAGTCCTGAGCATTTCTCATTGCCTTCATTGGGCCTAGATAGGATGGCACAGAGGGATACCTGCAAGCCTTGGGAAAAGAGTTTGGCTTCAATCCTGGCTTCTCCACCCATTAACTAATTGACCTTGGGCAGGTCACTTCGCATCGCATTCTATTGTGTAAAATGGAAATAATACTTGACAGAGGTTGTTGTGAGACTTAATGCTAGCTGGCCTTCAGTTATTATTAATAGTAATAACGAAAAAGACAATTATTTATTGGTCATTGCTTTTGTTGGCAATATAACATGAATGAAGCACACAGTTCTTTAAAAGAAAAAATGTCTTATACTTATTTGCAAGTGTGAAAATAATACAGTGTTTTAGTATGCTCAGGCTGCCATAATTAAATATTTTAGGCCAGGCGCGGTGGCTCAAGTCTGTAATCCCAGCACTTTGGGAGGCCGAGGTGAGGGGATTGCCTGAGCCTATGGGTTCAAGACCAGTCCAGGCAACTTAGCAAGACCTCATCTTTACAATAAATTTAAAAATATGTATATTTTAGACTGGGTAGCTTAAACAACAGAAGTTTACCTTTCACAGTTCTGAAGTTTAAGACTGAGGCACCAGCGAGGAGGGTTTTATTCTAAGGCCTATGTTCGTGACTAATGAGCAGCTACCAAATTGCTGTATGTTCACGTGGTCTCTTCTTTGCACAAGGAGAGAGAGAGAGAGAGCAAGCTTTCTGGCATTTCTTCTTATAAAGGCACTAATCTCATCAAGGGGCCCCACCCTCTTTAATTTATTGAACTCCGATTACCTTACAAAGGCCTCATCTCCAAATACCATCATGCTGGGGGTTAACAATTCTGTATACAAGTTTTAAAGGGAGACATTTTAAACTGATAACATCTACTCTTAGGAAATGAGGTGATTGAAATTATTTCCATGCCTTTTGGCGGAATCCTCAAGAATAAACTGTTTAGAATCGTAGTATTTGATTGTCGAGTCAAAGAACTTAGAGCAATTTAAAACACAGAAGAAAAAAATTAATGTATTTACAAAGTGACAGACGTATCCTCAATACACACATACACAAAGGTCCTAACACAAGACTGCCTCTACTTCAGATACACACGACCAGGCCTTCTGTACTTCTGACTGACCACCCATAAACTGGAGGTTCCTCTGACTTTCTCTTCAGGCTCAGTCATTCGCAAGAAAGGTTCATCAAAATCAGAAAAAATGTGCCAGCCAGTTTACTATAAAGGATAGAAGATGCCGGTGAACAAAACGCACAGATGAACTGTCTTATAAAAAGGTACAAAGGGACGGTGTGTGGCAAGGGACACAGAGCTTCCACCCTTCTCACAGAGCGTGTCACCTTCCCAGCACTGTCATGAGTTTGGTACCTGGAAGCTCTCTGAGCCTTGTCCTTTTTGGTTTTCCTGGAGTCTTCATTATATAGGCATGACTGAGTATGTCCTTGGCCTTTGGCTATCAACTTCAGCCCCTCTGATCTACCCCGAGGTCAAGAGGTGGGACGGAAAGTTTCAACTATCTAATCAAGTGAGTGGTTCTCTTGGCGACCAACCCCTACTCTGAGCCTAACCAAGAGCTCCTAGATCCAAGTCATCTCATTTGCCTCCAAAAAGACACTCATCACTTTGGAAATTCTAGTGGTTTTATGAACTCTGTGCCAAGAACTGGAGAGAGAACAAATATATGCTTCTTATTATAAATCACAGTATCACAGGGACCAAAAAATGACCATGCAATCTGAAACTGTGCAAAACACTCTTAGTAATCAGTGGGAAACATTATGACTGTTCTTACAAAAGGTCTTCAAAGCCTTTTGTCCAAACACCAAATACTGTTACTGTAGGTTACAAATGTATAGTAAAGTAGAAAAACAGTAAAACATATTTAGTTAGTACACTATAATGTTAAACATTAGATACATTGAGAATTAAAGTGTTTTTTTATTTAAACAATCATCAAGGTTAGTTTGAACTAGTGCTTGCCTTCTTTTCATAAGTTATTATACAGAGTGAACATCTTTTCTGTACATTAGTGAATTGTCATACTCCTTTTTAAGTTTGAATCTGCTTCCAAATTTTATCCTTTGTGCTTTCAGTGTCATGAAATATCCCTGTGGGTTTCTTTAATGTGAAGTTTATCGTCATCTCCTCTGAGGCATCGACCTTTTCATCACAATCAGTTTTCTCATTGACGTGGATAAATTTGCCTTCACTGAGTTCCACTGGCAGCCTAACTAGAGTTTCTTTAAGTGTCAACATTCCCATGGGCAGCTATTTCTTTTATAATTCCTTTTCTGTTAGACTCAAAGTTATTTGCACACTGTGCTAAAAGTTTCTGCTATGCCGCTTGCATGTTACTTGCTGTTACTTCCTGCTATGTTATCTGAATATTCTCACTTGTTTTTTGTTTGTTTGTTTGTTTTGTTTTTTTGAGTTGGAGTCTCACTGTCGCCCAGACTGGAGTGCAGTGGCCGCTCCCGGCCACCGCAGCCTCGACCTGCTGGGCTCTGGCGATCCTTCCGCCTCAGCCTTCCAAGTAGCCGGAATTACAGGCATGCGCTACCATGCCCGGATGATTTTTTTTTTTTATTGTAGAGATGAGGTTTCGCCAAGCTGCCCAGGCAGGTCTCGAACCCGCGGGCTCAGGCAATCCACTCACCTCAGCCTCCCAAAGGTGCAGGATTACAGGCTGAGTCACCGAGCCCAGCTGAATATTCCCACTTGTACATATCATGTCATATCTCACCCAGGACTCAGATAAAGAAACTGCACGATTATCAGTTGTAGCATGAATAGCCTATTCAAAAGCCTTTAAATGTTGAATAACTCTTTGGTCTACTGGCTGGATTGATGAAGTTTGGTGATAAAAAGCAAATTTGCATATTTTCACTTAAGTCTCCAGAGAATTAAAGGGACCAAGAGCATTATCCAATAATAGCAGTGCTTTAGCAGTTAAATTATTTAGCCTATAGTATCTGCCTCCTGCTGGGAAGCAAGGAGGCAACACAACTAACTTTACAATTTGATGTGTGTGTGTGAACTGAATAACAGATGTGCATGACTGATCACTGATAGACTGTGAAGGAAGTGGTATGACTGGTCAATGATCACAACATGTACCTATTTTTTCACATTATGATTTGTGGGCTGAAGAAATTGATCTTTTATGCAGTTACTCACTTTGTTAAAATAGTGAGATAACTGAAATTTGGGCCATGTTGTTGAGGGGCTAGTGTTATTTAATAAAACATATTTGTGCATATTGAAATGTGCAAGATGGTGACTGCCTTACTGTCACCAAGAGTAACGTCCCATACATGTTTTCATAAAAGAAAGAAAAAAATGAGAAACCTTAATTATGTATTTTAGTTAAATACCTTCTTTGAGTTCTACCTCTGAACATACACCTGAAATTTGTATTTTACAAAATTCCTAGTGCTTTTATGACCACTTGCTGAGTATAAGGCTCCAAACTACTGACAGAAACATCTTTTATTAAATACGTTATATGTATAAGACACAGTGCCAGACTGCTTTTTAAGAACCAAAAAACCTCTGTCAGTGTGTTTCCCACATATATTGATTCCTGCCCCCTAAGTACGCATACACAGTCACGTAGCCAGGCATGCTTGGCTCCCAGCAATCCGGCCATCCCTGCATGTGAGATCCTCAAAGCACTTACTAATAATAAGAGAACAAATTTATTGAACATATGTCTTATGACAGGTGCTGTGCTGAGTTCCTTATAGTATTTTATGAAATGTTAAAAACAACTGCATGAAGCAGCGATCATTAGTTTCCTCATTGCAAATAGGAAGAATCTGTGGGCTTAGAGCTAAGTTTTAAGACTCATTTGTGTAAAAGAAAACGTTTTCACTTTAGCAGCACTTTCCTAAGATATTATTCATAATCGAATGGTGCACTTCACGTCAACTGGTTCTAATCTGCTGAGTCTGTTAAGGTGATGAACCATAGGAAACGCTGGTCAGAGTGAGACTGGTCCTCACTGCATTTGAAGTTTTCCTGACCCATGGACTACTGTACTTGACTTGTTCAACTGTGCACAGACTTGTGAACTCATTCCACCCTCTCTTCCATGCAAGTTTTGAATCCTTACTGAGCGTGATCATCGTGACTCACTATTACTACCCCTCTTTTGTCCCTGATTTTTTGCCCTCAGAGCACTGCTCAGTGAATTTCTTCCCTGATGTATTCTCTCGCCTGGCAGATAAATACAATCAGCTTTGTTTTTTGAACTGTGGTGGTCTTTGTTTAATTTGTTGATACCCAAGATAATAGAGCTGGACACAAACCCACTCTGACTCCCATCATATGCTTAATTTCTATGTTCACTTGTTAACTAAATAATGACAGTAAACTGCATTCAAGTTAGCTAGCTCTAATACATAAGAAGGAAACATAGCTGGGCTCAGTGGCTCAGCCTGTAATCCCACGCCTTGGGAGGCTGAGGTGAGTGGATTGCCTGAGCCTGAGGGTTCGAGACCCACCAGGGCAACTTGGCGAGACCTCATCTCTACAATAAATCAAAAAATTAGTCGGGCGTGGTAGCGCACGCCTGTAGTTCCAGCAACTTGGAAGGCTGAGGCGGATCGCCGGAGCCCAGCAGGTCGAGGCTGCGGTGGCCAGGAGCGGCCACTGCACTCCAGTCTGGGTGACAGAGTGAGACTCCAACTCAAAAAAAAAAAAAAAAAAAAAAAAAAGGAGGCAAATTTTACAACCTGACTCCACCTAACTCTGATTTATTTTTTCCTTTACAATGGTGGGATCCTCACCCTCAGGGATTCCTACCTGCTACAATAATAACAATGTAATATGAATGGCAAGAACAGTGTAGTAATGATAATGTTATTATAACAACCACGACATCTTACATGTAGCTAGTGCTTTCTCTGTGCCAGGCCCTCTTTGCTTCCCAGCCGTCTCAAACCAGGCACTGAAGCATCTTGTTTCCTGGTGAATTCCTTTCTCTGGATCTGGTGTGAAGCTGGCTAGGTGTGGCGTGGCGAGGAATGGGACCAACGGGAGACAAACCGAAGAACTGTGCTCCTTCGAAGGCAGTAGCTGCTAATCCACTTTCACTGCCCGTCTGGAAGGGCATAGTCCCAGGATTGCCAGATCTTTCTCTTTTTCAAGACGTGCCAGAAAACCTGGGCCACTATGTAAAATTTAAACACTTGAGAAATTTTCAAAAATACCGCTGTATGACCCGAGCAAAGCACATCTGCTGGCTGAAATGAATCCTGACCAAAGCACCTGCTGCAGATGTTTTGCTGAGGGGCAGGGTCACGCCGCGAGGTTCTGCAGTCTGCGTTTAAGCCCAGCTTTGCTTCCGCCTTGTGTAACCTCGAGCGAGTTACTCGGCCTCTTTAAGTCTCAGTTTTCTCATCTGTAAAATGGGTTTTAAAATAGTACCTATCTTAAAGAGTTTTTACAAGTAAGAGTGCACTTTTTTTTCTTTAATCTTGAAAATGCTTCGTAAAATACTCCACATTTCATCCATCCACATTTTCCCTCCAATCCTCCCTTGGATCTGCCCTCCCACCCCCCTGCCTAACCGATGACGCCACACCCACTCATTCCAAGAACATACACTTGGAACATCTGGCTGCAAGGACACCCACATTGTAAACAACAAGAAACAGATGAAAAGTCTTTCAGTACCTCTTAAATGACCTGTGGGTTTATTTTACCAAGTTAAACCACTTATTTTATGGTATTAAACCATTTGACTGAGCTGATTAAATAAATTAATGTATATAATGTTATGCTGTCACCAGACGAATACCTTTTGTTTGGTCAATTTTATATATGGGACTTTTTCAAAATTTTTTGCCATTTAAGCTTTTAAAATCTCTAACTAATGTATTTAACTTTTCAGTTTATCTTTGTTAGAAGAATTTGACTGCAGCTGTAATGAACTGGAGTCACTGCCTTCTACGATTGGCTACCTTCATAGTCTTCGGACATTAGCAGTTGATGAGAATTTCCTTCCAGAATTACCCAGAGAAGTGAGGAATCAACTTGTTTTCTATTAATTAGCTTTAATGAATCTGTTTTGAAATAAAACTATAACAGTTGCAATACAATTGTAGATGAATTAAGCTATGAATAGATATGGGAGTTATATACATATATCCTTGCTAATCATTCTATTTTAAATTACAAGTGACAAGTTATTATATTTGACCCATAACATTCATTTGACTTAAACATTGCATGCAAAGAAAAGTAATAAAATACTATGTTAATCGATGCTAAGGAATATAATTTTCAATCATTTATATATTTTGCTTTTAAGAACAGTTATAAATAACATTCATGGGAAGAAATATTTTTATTTCTGAAGCAAACACCTTTAATGTACTTTTTAAAGATATCATATTGCATTATAGTGTTATTTAAACGTTAGAATCCACCAGGAGATTTGTAAATTTTTATTTCTAAACAGGATTTTACTTACTAATGTCAAAGAAAAAGTGTAAAGTATACTTTCAATTTAACATTTTTTATTAAACACTCTCATAAGGATAGAACAATAATCAATATATCATTATTTTAGAACCATGGGTTATGAATAAAAATGACAAATATCACCGTAATGTGAAACAAAAATAACTTTGCCAAGGAAATGTCAATAATATTGCATTTTTAAATTATGTATATTCTTCTGTAATAAGCACAGTCATAGTAGTACTCACTTGGATTGACAAAGTTGCATGATTTATGAAAACAACTATTTTAATAGTAAAATTATAAAGTAAATTCTTCATTTTTAAAATGTAAAAGAATATTAGTTATAAATTGCCTTACTATCTAAAAGAATATATATGTGATATATGTATAATTTTAAAAGCCAGATTACCAAAATAAAACGATGCACATGTTAAAGGTAAAAGTGATAAGGAGACCTCTGACTTAAATTGTTTCATAAATGTAAAAAAATTATATAAAAAATAGTGTTACACTGTGATTCTTTATTTATTTTCTTTTCTTACCTATAGATTGGAAGTTGTAAGAATGTAACTGTTATGTCTCTACGCTCCAATAAATTGGAATTTCTTCCTGAAGAGATTGGACAGATGCAGAAACTAAGAGTCTTAAATTTGAGTGACAACAGGTATTTTTCCAACATTTAACAATCACATATTATTTACTGAAAATAATTGTAGTTTTTCACCTATAATTTTGAAAACATTTTTCTGAAGCCGGGCTCGGTGGCTCAGCCTGTAATCCCAGCACTTTGGGAGGCTGAGGTGAGTGGATTGCCTGAGCCCGTGGGTTAGAGACCTGCCTGGGCAACTTGGCGAGACCTCATCTCGACAATAAATCAAAAATTAGCTGGGCATGGTAGCACGCGCCCGTAGTTCTAGCTACTTGGAAGGCTGAGGCGGAAGGATCGCCGGAGCCCAGCAGGTCGAGGCTGCGGTGGCCGGGAGCGGCCACTACACTCCAGTCTGGGTGACAGAGTGAGACTCCAACTCAAAAAA
>CAUYQG010192825.1:0-17981 GCA_963574415.1 Tarsius wallacei
AAAAAAAAAATAGTAATAATAATAATACAAAATAGATTTGAGAGAAGACAAACTGATAGAAAACTCTTAAGTTGAAGGGAAAAAATCAAATTAAAAGCCATTTAAGGCCTATTATACAACATATATGTTGTTATCAAAAAATAAAATTATCTGACAGCTTTTTTAGTCTATAGTTCCTAGAACCAAAACAGAGTAGCAAAAGGTTAGATTGCACTTTATAGTAGAAAATAGTTCTATTTTATGAACTCATGAGGATACTGACATGAAAGAAGGATGAGAAAGTCAAGGATATAAACAAGGGAGCGTTTATAATGATTGTTTATGAAATTTAAACTGGATGATTGGAGATACATAGGAGATAAATTACATTGGAATGAATGTGAAGGTAATGGATTGATGGACTTTCAAATAGTTAATACTCGGCACCGAGCTGAAATGATTAGAGGTGGTGATCTGTGAGTTGAATGCATGAAGTTGATAACCTAGAGATTATACTTTGCTTAGATGATTCCTGGTTATGTACTTGCAAGGAAGTGACTGAGAAAGGCTGGAATATAAAACTCTGGGAGAAAGGAATTCAAGGTACTGAGAGACTGAGGGTTGGAAGGATCATACACCTGTATATTATCTACCAAGTTGCTAAGAATTGAAACAATAGTAAAAGTGGAGACAGCACATTTATTTAGGAGCTAAATTCACGGAAGAGTGGGAGAAATACACAAGGCTGAATGGATGGAGGACCATCCAGTAAAACTTAGTGTGTATTATAACCTTATTTCATGAGAATTCAAAACTATTTGTGCGTGTGTGTTCTTTCAAGAGAGAAAAAAATGGTCTGAAAGTGATTATTTGAAGTTAACATTTGAGAGGCCTGAAAGTGGAATTAGTGTTTTCAAAGGAAAGCAAGGTTTTCATTAGAGTGAGAATGTGAAAATGAGCAAAACGTACGGAGAAAACGTAAATGCAGAGGGTACCAAAAATGTATGCTCATTTTGAGAAAGGAAAAAAACTACACTACAATTGTAATACTGTCCTGTCTCCTGTATGGTGACATTAGCATTCATTTGATCGATGCTGTCTTTTGAGCAAACTTTGAAAAGCAATATATAGATAACATCACTTAAAATGTGTATACATTTTTGGCACTCCCAGTATATGTGGAAATTTGAGGAAAATAGGTCAACAACTCCAGAGAATCTGGTAAAAATGGAGAGAAGTGAGAGAAGCAGAAAGAATAAACTTGATAGTCTAAGAGAAGAGGTTAGACGTGGACCACAGGGGTTTTTGGCATGGCTGCTATAATCAGGCATAAAAGGCACATGGATATTATTTCTGGAAAATTCAAGGCATGCAGTGTGACCAAGATAGAAACCTGAGAAGGTCGGGAGGCATAGATTTTAGTTTATACTGAGAGACTTAAGTATAGCAACAGAAATGGCTAGGCCATATATAAAGATTGAACTCTGACCTACCATCTGCAATGATCTATGCAAGACACTAACCCTCTTCATTACAATAAATGGCTCCAAAGCCAGCCTGCTGTGAGTCAGACTTGTGGAAGGTCAGACGACCTTTAGCAGTAATCCATGTGCCAAACAAGTCCTGTAACAGTAGTGCAAAATGGCCAGGACTTGATGAATACTTGACAGTTTCCCAAATTTTGGCCTCCCCTCCCAATTTAGGACCAACCAGAGAAATGCAAATAAGCACCACTAGCCAATAACATAGATGGTTCCTCTTCCAGTTAACACACTGACATCTTCCCCATGCCATCGTCTCCAATCAGAACACACCTAAAGACTGTTCCTTATTCCATTGTGAAAGTTTCCCTCTGCCTACCTCTGGGTCTCTGCCAAGCACACACAACGATGGCTGACTCACTTGTAACTTTTGTGTGTTCTCAATCACTTGGTGTTTGTTAATTTCCATAATTCCTTTCAACACTAATAATAAGGGTAGAAGGCTTAGTGGTCCAGTATCATGTGGACACATGTTTCCCCTCAAGATCTTACTTCATGTATATAGGTACCATTTTATTTCTGGTTGATGGGTTTGAGGACTTTTTGAGGGTACTGAATATACTTCCACATAGGGCCTTTACTCTAGCATAATCTCCATACCTTCCCTTTGTTAACTTGCTCTAACACCGTTCAGACATTCGTTTTACACAGTGGCCCCTCCTGACTTTAAAATTGAATACTGCAACTTACTCCTTCATGCCATCATCATAGATCATCTCCTACCTCCCTAATTCTTCGTTTCTCACCTTTAAAAACATTTGGATATTACTTATTTTCATATTAATTTGTATTGAATGTTTCTCAAGCTAGAATGCAACATATTTAAGGATAAAAGATAGTGATTTTTTTTTCCAGTGAGTAGATTTCAAGGGCTTAGAGAGTAGTTCCCAAAAAAAGGGGGGGGGGGATTGATTCTTAAGCTAGTTCCTGCTTGCCTTTCCAGTAAGAAAGCACTAACACAGAGTAATTTTTATATATGTGAATATAACCTAGCATGGTATCAGAATAGATGTGCTGATAGATAAATCTGTTCAGCAATTCCTTTGGTTTTTCATTTCTGATACTTAAAAAAAAGTCATTTCTCTAATATTCCAAAGTAACATAGAAAAAGCATTGCTCTCACCTAGTGTTTTTCCTTTCTGTTTATGCCTTTTTCTTCTATAGCTAGCATTTTATTAAAGGTTCATAGACCTCCAAATGGAGAAGTTACTTATAAATTTATCAGCTTTTGCTGAGAGGCCCTTAAGTTAATTTTGATGGTTTGTTTTTCAAGTTTTTTTTTTTTAGATTAGAACATATAGTTTATTTATAAAGAAAATTAGAAAAAATGAGAAGATTCACCTCCCCAAGGTAGGGGAGGGGGCCTGGCCATAACTCAAAGAGCCCATGGCTACACCAGACACTAGCAAGGCAATGGCCTCAAGTTGTTTATTTATTTATTTTTAACTTAAAAATGTATGCATAGTTTTAAGGAGACAGATAGTAAATATTTCTTGGAATTTTTAATCCTTGTTTAGAATTCAGTGAACTAAAATATAATGCTAAGTGTTAAGGCTGAATTGTGGCCCCCAAAAATTTATATTTGAAATTTAAATGGGAAAACTTAACACTCAGTACCTTTGATTGTCACTGTATTTTCAGGTGGGTCTTCTAAGCAGATAATTTAGGTTAAATGATGGTATATGGGTGGCTTCTAATAAAATATGATAGGGTCTTTATAAGAAGAAAATGTGGGTACATAAAGCGACAACATAGATGCACAAGCACAGAGAAAAGACCCATGCAAGGACACAGCAACAAGGTGGCCATCTGCAAAGCAGAGAAAGGGGCCTCCATAGAAACTAACCCTGCCAAAATCTTATCTTACACTGGTGGCTTCTAACTACAAAAAAAAAAGAATATCTGTTAATTAAGCCACACAGTCTGCAGTTAGGACAGTACTAGCCAAAAAATACAATAATTTATTTTTTTCTCAATGATAGTCATTTTCTAAAGACAGTCATTTTTTAAAGTAATTTATGAAAAAGGGAAATTGTAATTATTGCTGAATCATGCTTCTTCTTTAATAACAGAATGACACTGCCTCTATTCATACACCAGCGTTAGCATCCGCCATTGTAGATGACATTTTTAAAGTCATAGTGCTGTTATATAACTGCTGTATATAAGAGCTGTTTTTAATACTTTGTATGCATCACTGCACTGGTTTCTCAGAAAATTTCTCTGATGTTAATTTACAAATAAGGAAACTGACTTCACAATAAATAATTTGAGGCTGCAGAAAGTAAATATTTTGCAAAATGTTTCACACACAGAAAATCGGTTCGGACATGAAAGCTAAATCTGCGTGCAGACTTTTTTGTCTAAGATGCTATGGTACGATAAGAAATGTATCTGTTTGGATTTATCTCTATACCAAACTTTGTCTTCCAGGTGACTGCATTTGGAGACAGTGACTGTAAGTAATTAATGGTAAATGAAATCACAAGGGTAGGGCCTTAGAACTAGTGTCCTTATAAGAAAGGAAATGACAACAGTCCCTCTGTCTCTGCACATGCACGCAGAGAAAAGGCCATATGAGGACACAGAGAGAAGGTTCTATCCGAAAACCAAAGAGAGAGGCTTCACCAGAAATCAACCCTACTGTCCTCCTTATCTTGGACTTCCGAGTTTCAGAACTGTGAGGAAATAAATTTCGAGTGTTTAAGCCACCCAGTGTGTCCTATTTTGCTATGACAGCTAAAGCTGGCCGATAACGATTCTGAATCCAAAAGTGAGGTGCCGCTGTAACAAATAACTACAAATGTGGAAGTGACTGTGGAACTTGGTGTTGGATGGAGGTTAAAAGAGTTTTGAGGGATACTCTAGAAAAATTCCAGATTACGATTAAGGGAATGTGGTTAGAAATATGCACATTAAAATAATTCTGTGGAGAGCCCAGAATGACAAAAAAAAAAAAAAAAAAAAGAAGGAGAGCTATGGAGAAAGCTTCTATCACCCTTGGGAATAACTATAGCTTTGTAAACAGAATATTGGTAAAGATATGAACAGAAAAGATATTTCTGGTGACATCTCAGAAAGAAATAAAGGAATGCTTTTGGAAATGGCGGAAGGCAATTTGTGTTACAAAGTGGCAAAAAAACTCAAGTGAATTGTGTTCTAGTGTTCTTTGGAAGGCATAAGTCATGGATATTTAGCAGCTACTTCTAAATGAAGTTTTACCGTTGTAGCCTGGTTTCTCCTTTCTGTTTATGGATTTGTGAAACAAAAATGAATCATCATTTTAAAATTTAGAAAATTTCAGCCTACCCAAATTGCAAACAATGCAAACCGTGTACCTAGTAAGGAGTTCATATCCAAAATATATAAGAAAATCAAGCAACTCAATAGCAAGAAAACAAATACCTCAATTTTAAAAATGGACAAAGGACCTTTATCAGAATAAGATATACAAATGGCTTAGGGGGTATATAAAAAATTTCTCAACATCCCTAATCATCAGGGAAATTCATATTAAAGACACAGTGAGATATCACCTCATGCATTAGATATTATCAAAAGATAAGAGACAAGTGTTGATGAGAATATGGAGAAAAGATAAGTCTTGTAACTGTTGATGGGCATGTAAATTAGTACAGCCATTATGAAAAAGGGTATAGTGGTTACTCAGAAATTAAAAATAAAACTACCACGTGATCCAGCAATCCTACTACTGAGTACATTATTTAAAAAAATGAAATTAAGCCATTGTTTTACTCAACTCTGTTCTGGTCATGTGACTCTTTGAGCTATGGTAGCCATGTTTTCCTAGCTTTGGTCCCATACCCTACCTTGGGGAGGTGAATCTCTTCTCTGTTTCTCTCTAATGTCTAAATAAACTATATTTTCCAATCTAAAAAGAAAAAAGAAAATGAATCTAGTATGTTGAAGGATTATAAGCACTCTCATCTTCATTGCAGCATTATTCACAGTAACCGAGATGTGAAATCAACCTACAGGTTTATCAACACTTTTAAATGGATCAAAAAAGTGTGATGTGTATATATACAAGGGAATAGTATTCAAACTTCAAAAAGAGGAAATCTTGTCATTTGCAGCTTTGTCAATAAATCTATAGGGTATTACGCTAAGTGAAATAAGCTAGGCATAGAAAAACAAACACTGCATTATCTCACTTATCCTTGTAATCTAAAAAAGTTGAACTCATAGAAGCAAAGAATTGAGTGGCAATTATCAGAGGTTTTTGGGAGAAGAACAGGAATATTGATAACAGGATATAAAATTTCAGATAGGAATAAGTTCAGGAGATCTATCGAACAACATGATGACTTTATTTATTTATTTATTTATTTATTTATTTATTTTTTGAGTTGAAGTCTCACTCAGTCGCCCAGACTGGAGTGCAGTGGCTGCTCCCGGCCACCACAGCCTCGACCTGCTGGGCTCCGGCGATCCCTCCGCCTCAGCCTTCCAAGTAGCTGGAACTACAGGCGCGTGCTACCACGCCCAGCTAATTTTTTGTTTTTTATTGTAGAGATGAGGTTTCGCCAAGTTGCCCAGGCGGGTCTCGAACCTGCAGGCTCAGGCAATCCACTCACCTCAGACTCCTAAAGCTTGGGATTACAGGCTGAGCCACCGAGCCCGGCTACATGATGACTTTAGTCAGTGACAATGTATTGTGTACTTGACAATTGCTGAAAGAGTATATTTTAAATATATTTCCTACAAAAAAGTAAGTATGTGATTTAATGGATATGTCAACTCAACTTGATTTAGCCAGTCTTTAATGCACACAAATATCAAAAGTCATAGTGTATACCATAATTATGTGCAATATTTATTTGTCAATTATAATTGACTAATTAATTTTTTAAAAGAGAGAGAGAGAGACAATGTGTCCTGGTAAGAACACCAGTGTGTGGCTGAACAATCACTTTATAGAGAAATTACACAGCAATTTAATCAACCACCACTATTGAAGCCAGTATTATACATGCAGCTATACCAACAGAAAGACTACCAGTTTGGACAAAAGGGACGAGAGTTAGGATAAAATAAAGAAAGACTGGACTCCTACAGGAAGGGATAATAGAGCTATCTGCAAACATGCATTATACTTCATGAAAAAAATAGAATGACCCCGAGGGATTGTCAAGGCTGTGCGCTTCATCTGAGATCTGTGTGCCAGTCGTCCCTCCCTGGGTTTCAGAGTTTGGGACCACTTCCTTGGTTTCAGAAGATCAGGTTTACACTATCTAGGGATTTAGGGTCAGGACTGGGGCCCAGGGATGCTGGGGAAACACTGCCACCCCAGTGAGCCTGTAAGTGGGAACACCACTCGTGGGCCAGAAGAGCAGGACATTGAACCAAAGAGGATAATTCTCTAGACTTAAACCTAATAGAATTTCCATTCTAGGTTTTGGACTTGATTGAGACTGTGACCACTTTCTTCTTTCCAAGTTCTCCCTTTTAGGATGAGAATATCTATCCTTTATCTGTCCCTTTATTGTATTTTGGGAAACATAACTTTTCTTATTTTACACATTCAGCGCTAAAGGCAAATTTTGCTTCGGGGTGAATCATATCGTGGGTCTTATCAACACGTGGTTCAGATGATATTTCAATGAGATTTGGTACTTAGAATTGATGCTAGGATGGACTGATTTAGGGAACTGTTGGGATAGGGAGCTGTAATTTTCATGTGAGAAGAACATTAATTTTGGAAATCTGACTGTGCGATGTTTTCCTCTGAACTGTGCTCTCCCAAATGTATATGCTGAAATTTCAATCTCAAGTAACTCAGATGTAACCATATTTAAAGACATTACCTTTAAATAGTAAGTTAAAATAAAGCATTACAATGGATCTCTTACCCATTATGACTACTGTGCTTATAAGGAGAGGAATAGACATCAGGACATGCGTGAACAAAGGGACAGCCATGTGAAGAGGCAGCAAGGGTATGACCATCTGCAAGTCAAGGAGAGAAGACTAAGAGAAAGTCAACTCAGTCAACACTGTGATTTTGCTCTTGTAGCCTCCCTGTCTGTGGTATTTTGTTATGGCAACCCTAGAAAATTCATACAATTAGAGTCAAAATTGAATTGCAACATATCCACTTAGAGTGAAAGTTGGAAAAGATCCCCAAAGAATCATAAGTACAATTATTTATGTGTTTGTTCCTTTTTTGTTGTTGTTCTAGAGACAGGGTCTTGCTATGTAGCCCAGGTGGGTCTTGAAATTCCAGGCTGAAGTATTCTTCCCACCTCAGTCTTCCTAAGTTGCTGGGATTGCAGATATGAGCCACCATGCCCAGACCATAAATGCTTTTAATAAGCAAAGATAATATACACTATCAACACACAATTCAAAATCTGCTAAACATTCTTATAGTATGCATTGCTCTTAGCACATTATTTAAATTTCCAGTTAAGATTCATTTTATCTTTTTTAGCATACAAATAGGCTAGCCATTTTATCAATAATTTAAAAATAGTGATGTATACCATTTAAAAGTGACTAAGTTACCGGAAGTAGGGAATCACACCAAATATTTTTTCTTGTTATACTTCTTCAACATCTGTTTACTCTTACTTATATATTTTTTTAAAATATTAAACAAAGTAACTTAATTTTAGCAAGTGATTTTTATGAGGCATCACCACAGTAATAGTGTCACTGAGGAGGAAAAAAATATTTAAGACCCTTTCTAAATTTAAAAAAATTAGTATATGTCAATCATAGTATAAAGTAAATTATACATATAAGTGTATGCATATACTTATATATGACTACATATACACACATGCACGGATACACAAAACATATACACACATGGATATATGTTTATATGTATGCATTTTTTAAGTGGATGTTCGGTTGATGCTGACTTTTGGATATGTTCAAGTGCTGAGATTCATTTAACATCTACATTATCCCGTTTCCTCTGGAATTTTTACAAGATGCTAGAATAGGTACTTATATTACTTATTTAGTTGTTTTATTGATTCATACTTTATTATTATTAATATTATTTTAGAATCGTGGGGTGCATGAGGATTTGTTACGTAAGTATATTATGTGGAAGTGAGCTCTGGACTTCTGTTGAACCCTTCCTTCACCCTAGAAAAGAGCGTGGTAACCAACGAGTGATTTTGTCTCCCTCATCCCTCCTTGCTTCCTCACTCTTTCAGCAGCAGCCGGTATCTGTTGTTCCCATCCTGGTGCCATGTGCACCCAATGGTTAGTGCCCGCTTATGAGTGAGGACATACAGTATTCAGTTTTTTGTTTCTGTGCAAATTCACTTAGAATGAGGGTCTGTTTCTGCATCCATGTTGCTGCAAAGAACATGGTTTTATTCTTCTTTATGGCTGTGTAGTGTTCAATCATGCATATGTACCACATTTTCTTTATTCACGTCTTCTTTGGGTTGCATGCGGGTTGCCTTTGTGAATAGTGCTACAATAAACACACAAGTGCAGGCGTCTTTTTGGTACAGTGATTTTTGTTCCTTTGGGAATATTTGGGTATATTTCCAGAAGTGGTAATTCTGGGCCAAATGGTAGCTCTGTTTTTAGTTCTTTAAGAAATCTCCAAACTTCCACGGAGGTGGAACTAGATTACATTTCCACCAACAGCTAAAAATGTTCCTTTTTCTCTGCAGCTTTACCAACACCTGTTGCTTTTTTTTTTTCATTTTACAAATAACCATCCTGACAGTGTGAGATAGTACCTCACTGAAGTTTTGATCTGTAATTATCTGATTATTAGTGATGCTGAGCATTTTTTTACATGTGTGTTGTCTGCTTGTATGTCTTCCTTTGTGAAGCATTTGTTCATGTCTCTTGTACACTTTGAAATAAAGTTTCTTTAAACATTCCTATCAATTTGTTTTTAGTTACTTTTCGATTCTGGATGTTAGGTCGTTGTAAGATACATAGTTAACAGATGTGTTTCCCCCCATTCTGTCGGTTGTCTCTTAACTCTCTTGATGGTTTCTTTGTGCAGATTTTCAGCTTAGTAAGGTCCTACCTGTCAATTTTAGTTTTTGCTGTATTTGCATCTGAGAACTTGCCCATAAATTCATTGCCTAGGCTGATGTCTCAGAAGGAGGTCCCTAGGTTTTCTTCTAAGATATTTATAGTTCGAGGTTTCTTATTTAAATTTCTTTTCATTTTGAATTACTTTTTGTATATGATGATTGATGGAGGTCCAGTTTCATTTTTCCACATGTGGTTACCCAGTTTTCACAGCACCATTTCCTAAATAAGGTTTCTTTTCTTTATTAAAAAAAAAAAATCCCTGTCAAAGACGAGCTGGTTGAAGATGAGCTGGTTATATTCCTGGGTTGTCAAAGATGAGCTTTGTCAAAGATGAGCTGGTCAAAGATGAGCTGGTTATATTCCTGGGTTGGTTATTGTAGGCTAATAGTAAAGTTTAAAGTCTGGGAGTGCAGTGTCACCAGTTTTGTTCTTTATGCTGAGTGTTGCTTTAGCTCTTTGTGTACTTTTTTATCCATATGAGTCTAAATATTGCCTTTTCTAGGTCTGTAAAAACTGCTGCTGGTAATTTGTGTCAACATGAATATGGTACTAGATTTGAAGAGGCCTAATGAACCTTATGGAGAAAGATAAGCATTTTGAAGATTTATGAAGCTGTGGTATGTCATATAGTCTTCAAGCATACTGCTGTTGTCTGTGGAAATACAGCCTCTAATAACCTTCCCAGTGGAGATTCTTATTGGAGGCATTATTGACATTCTGCTAAACCAAACCAACTCTTCATTGCTATTAAGTGCAGTAGTGCTCTTTAGTTCTAGTTTCCATCCAAAGTGCTCTCATGTTTTTTTCAAATGTCCTCTGAGTGTGGCTTAGGGACAAAAGTACTGTATGAGAATAAAGTCACTAAGTTAAAGTATATAGCCTTGATTAGTTTCTGGGAAAGGATAAGCATCTATTATTTTCTGGAATAATCATAGGTTTTACTATTGATGAATCAGTTCCATCCATGTTTAACCCTTGTAGGCATTTCTGGAAGGAAGAAGGAAGAAGTGAGTTTCTTTGGGTTAATGAATTCCTGCTTCTCTATCGCTTTTATGAACATTAGAGACTGTTGATAGACCTCCCTCAAATCTCCAGGGTCGACAGGCTCATGTGAAGATCAGGCTGAGTCTTCAGGCAGCAAAGCTGCCAGGAAATGTCACACAACCTTTTTAAATGTACACAGGAGCTAGGGAGTTGGAAGATGTGGGACTAGAATTCCTTCTGGTTTGCCTTTATAGATCTCAGACCATCTTACATTTGTAAGAACTGCAAGCGATCATTGTAAGAGGTGATGAGGAAGGATCTAAGATTAACATTTCCACCTTGCTTTATAAAAAGACCTTGAGACCTAGGTCTCTCAGAAAGAAAAGGAAGGCAATTGGCTTCAGAAGAGCAATAAATTGTCACAAATGTCATTTTCATGAAACTGGTGTTATATTCCCTGTTATGTTTTATAAGAGTCTTTTTTCTGCAGGTTCTTCTCTCTCGTAGGGCCACAATCCCTCAGAAATGCGTAATATAGAAATGTGTGGTCTAGGAAAGCTACATTGTGTAAGACTAAACAGCTAGTAGCCCACTCTAATAATTGAAGTACCTTGTATTTCAAAAGCGAAATAACCATCCAAACTAACTCCTTAAAGTTGTAGTATATGAGTTATTGTCATACCTCAGTGTTTTCTGGATGTCAGTTATTTAGCATTCAAATTCACACTCACGGCCATCTTCACACAAGTGGTAGTTATTTATTTGATATATTCTGCTTAAATACACTCTTTTCAGTTTTTAATTGTGAAGTACTTCACATAAAGAACCAGAGTACAGCATAAAGACGAGTAGTGTACACACCTACTAGTTTAAGAAGAGCTTAACGTTCCATTATTTGCCACTTTGTTTTAGCTTGTTTAATAAACACACCCATTTATTCTTGGCAATAAGTTAAAACCCACCTGTTTCAGTAAGCTTGATAAACTCTATGATCTAATCTTGGTTGCTCTAGAAAAAATTTGTAGGTAAAGGTCACTCTGAAGTGAATGAATGCAATGTTATTCTCAGAGCAGTCTCAAAGGTTACTTCTTTGGTTCGGGAGGAAAATTTCACTATTAATGGGACATATATAAGTAAATAGTATAGTAGACCAAATACCCAAACATATTTGACTATGGAACTAGCTAGATACTTCTACTTCATTCATATGAAGGGAACTTTGACCACTAAGATTTTTCTACCAACCTCATGTAACTTTACCAATAGAAACTATTTCTTACATATGTAATGTTTAATCAAAATGTTTTGCAGGTGATAATAACATTTCCAGTGCTTACAATGCAAATGATTCAGAAGGTTTAGAATAAAGTTAACCTATATATTGCTTTAACAATTTGTAATATTCAGTGTTAACTATTATACGGACAATATAGCAATTTCTCCACTACTCCCCATTACAGTAAATTGCTGCACATAGGAAGTCACAGGTGAAAGTTAGTATATATTTCTAAATTTCTTTGCAAGGTATTTATTAAAGATTGTATGGCCATAAGGAGATCATGGGAGAAAGAGAGAAATTCCTCACAAGGAATAGTAACTTACTGATATTTTAATTACATATTTTTGATTGGTAGTGAGGGTGAGCATCTATTAATGGGTTTTCTCATAAGTAGCTAAACATATGTGTGTGTGTGTGTGTGTGTGTGTATGGAAAAATCAATATTGTTAAGAATGCAATGCTTTTAAAGTTTATCCATAGATTTATAGCAGTCCCAATCAAAATCCTAACAGCACTTTTGATGAAATGTATAAAGCTATTATCAGTGTATTTGGAAAATATATTAATTCTAAATAAATTTGTTGAAAAACAAATGTTTTAGAATATTAAAAAATTAAAAATCAAGACTGGAGAACTTAGAAGACCTTATTTTTGTATAATTATTATATCATGATAAAACAGTATATCATTGATGTTAGAAAAGCCTAACAGATCAATGAATTCAAAAAGAATTTTTTAAAAATGCCAACATATATCTGATCATTTAATGTTTGAAGTCATTAATATAATTAAATGAACCAAACAATAGTCTTTTTTACACAATTGGCTGGAACAATTGAATGTCTTTATTTAAATAAAAGAGCGCAAATTTTTGCATTATATCATATATGATGATTGTGTTAAAATGGACTATATACCTAAGTATAAAAGCTAAAATTATTGTATTTCTATAAAAAAGCATAAGACAAAATATTTGTTATCTTGTATTAGGCAAAGATTGATTAATTGGCACAGAAAGTATGAATTATAATTAATATAATGAATTTCATCAGAATTAAACTATTTTGTTTTTCCAAAAACACAAATAAGCCAATGAAAATATAAGGTGAGATTGGAAAATAAATATTTGGAATTATATATCTAACAAAAGATTTGTATCCAAACTACATGAACTATTTTTAAAATTCGGTAAAATAGAAAACATGAAAGATTATTTAAAAATTGGGAAAAAATGAATAGAGAACATTCAGCAAATGTGAATAAATAAAAATAAGCATATGACAAATTATAAACTTCATTGTAATCAAGGAAATATAAATTTAAATAACAATGAGATATGGTTACATTCACAGTAGAAGTGATAAAATTCAGACTACAAAAACCAAGGGTTGGTGAGTATATGGTGCAATTGGAGTATCATACATTGCTCATGGCATTAAAAAAAGGCTATAGTCACTTGGACAATAGAGTAACAGTGTCTGAAACACACTAACTATATGACTTAGTAATCCCAAAGTATAACCAAGAAAAGTAAGCCCAAGCATTTGAATGAGGGAAATAAATTATGTCCTTATGTTCTGCACAGAAAGTACAAATCTCCATAAAATCTGTGTTCCTAATACTAGGCAAAAGTGGGACAACTTTAATGCCAATCACCTGATCAACAGATAAATTGCACTATACCTATGTTATGGAATACTACTCAGTAATAAAAAGAAATAAATTATAGATAGATGCAAATATTTGGGAAAATTAAAAGAATTATGCTGTGTTCAAGGGGTCAAATTCAAAATAATATACTTTGATTTTGTTTATTTGAAACTCAAGAAAACACAAATGTATAGTGACAGAAACAGATCAGTGCTTTTTAGGAGTTCAGATTTGGGAGAAGGAATTGTTTATAAAAAAGAAAAAGGGAGATTTTCAAAATGATGGAGATGTTTATTCTTGATTGTGAAGATGGTAACAAATGTATATCTGAATGTCAAAACTCCTAATCTATGCACTTAAATTGATTTAATAGTATTGTCTGATAGTTGCATATCTATTGACAGGGGATAAAGTAAAATTTTAAACATGAAATTACATATTAAAAATATATAATAAATGTACCTATGAGGATCATAAACAATTTTTAAATGAGTGTTTTATAAATTTTTGTCAGTTATCTCAATTTATAAGAAGAGAATATCTGATTAAAGTGACCCTCAATTATTCAAATCTGATAGTGAATGCATTTCTTCCATAGCATGCCAAGTACAATTCTCAAATTGTAGCACCACAAATCTAAAACGTAGATTTATTTTCTAGAATCTATGCACAGTATCAGTAGAGTAACTAGTTTTATAAATTTGGTATAGATTTAATTTGGCTAATTAACGCCTAATCTAGATCACAAATAATTTCTTTTCCCATGAGCACTGATTCCTCTGGCAATAAATGAATAAAAGATTTTTCACTCTTTGAACACCTCTAATTTAAAACAACTTAATCAGTCCTCTCCATTGAAAGATTCTGGACTATAATTGCAACACTAATGTCTAGCTATCTGTTCTTTTCAGACCTGGTACCAGAGAGTAATTGTATCCCATGTATTTCTTGTGGAAAGTGCTTCATGCCTGGAGGTGGTATTTTTTTCTTCCTTAATCATTTCTTCTGTATGATGTTAACTGCTAGTCACATAGAGGACTTTTTAGCTACACTATTAAAATATGATTCTCTCCTTCATCTGGGCAGTATCTAAGTTAAATCAATTAATTTGAAGGGATTTATTTATGCCACCTGTACATTCAATAGTAAGAAAGTAAACAAATCATTGCATATACCTTTTGATATATGAATTATGTTCTAACTCTTAAGGTTCATTATATACTGAGAAGATTTTATTTCTGAAACTTTAACAGATACAATTTTGATGGTTATTTTGTTACCTTATGCCTTGAAGACATTTTATTTCAATACTCAGAATAGGTTCTTAATAATTGACTAAAAACATATTTGTACATTATTGGTAATATTGCTACTAGAAGATCTTTGTACTCCTATCAGCCATTTATGGAACTTCTATAGAAAATTCCAAGCAATGACAGAAAATTATAAACATTATAGAACTTAATTATATATTTATATATTCAAAGTCATATTTAAATATAAGTTTATTGTTCTAAAATACAAAATAATTTATCCAACATGCTGAGCTTAAATATATAAAACGGGTCTTTCATAAATATAAATGCTATTAGCCTAAATATTTTAAATACAATTTCATTTTATTCTAATTATAATGGGGTAGATGTGCATATTTTTTGCCCTGCTTTTCTGAAGTGTTACTTATAATATTTTTACCTTCCAGTAACGTGGTAAGTTACACCAGCTAATCTTAGTTCTCTTATGATCTTCAAAGAAAATCTATTTGAAAGGATTATAATCTTTTTCCTGACAGAGTGCAATGCATAAGTATTGCAAAGATGTTTACCACCATTTGGAACAATTTTTAGCGCTGAATCATTTGACACAAAAAGTTACCTCTTTCAGTTCTTTCTTGCCTCAATGTAGTCAGATACTACATCCTTGAGAACTCCTTAGCCATAGGCCTCTTTTTTAATAAGAGGGAATAGTAATGAATACTCTAGTATTTCATGTTATCATGTACATTTGTCCAAAATGTTTCAAAATAGTCATTGCGTAACCACATCATCAATAACAAAGGAGAAAAACAGAGAATCAGCACCTGTCTTTTACCTGCTGTGGCTTGACTCACTCAGACTTCTGTGATACTTTTGTATTTCAGATTATCATGTGTTCTCGTCAAAAACCAACAGAGCAAAGGTTTACTGTTTCATTGTTAATTTAAGTGGATAAAGCCCTGTTTCTGTCATGGTTGTTCTGGAAATTCCTTTTGTGTTTGTCTCTTAAATGATGTGTTTGGAGTTCTTTGGCTGTTTTCATAAGTCCTCCAAGCGCTCATAGATGTGAATCTCTGTTATCAAATGTCTGTGGGGTTGCATTCAATTGCTAATGAGCAGTGGGTCATAAACATGAAATCATTTATTGTACTGTTTTTAACTGTACTCTATAAAATTGTATTTTTAGTTTTTTAGTGACATATATGGAATCTATACATTTCTATTTACTCTGGATTATTAAAATGTTCACTCTAGTTTAAAATTCCAATCTTGTATGAAATTTTAAATGGTACCTTCCTTGATGGTATGAAGTTAAAGAAGTCTCTGAGACACCTTTTCTCTACCTCCCTAGATCTGGCTCTTCCAGTGTGTTAAGAGTTAGAAGAAAAAAATAAAAAAGGACAAATACCTCTTTACTTAAGTGTCTGCTGTGGTAGTTCATAGCAGGCAATGATCGATATCCATGACAGTGGTCCAAAGGGGCTAACTTCTCTTGGAAAAATCCCTATATATTTACTATTCTAGCTGCTAAATCTGCAGTCTGCTCTACTACCATAGTCTAATTGTCAACCCAGTCATCTTCCTTATTTGTTTTTTATCTATTCTATAGGCAAAGAAAGAGACCAGTAAGTCTATCGTCATGTAAACAGTCAACTGCAGCTTGGAGGCTAGTTTCTCTTTAGACAAACACTCCCAGTCTTTTACAGTGATCCCCTTGGAGTCTCCTTTCATTGACATCAGGCAGTAAATCATGTATCTTTTTCCTTTCCTGCAAAAGTTTCAACAATTATGCCCATGCATTCCAGACATACCTACTATAATAGACATTCGATCTTTATTCTACACTCAGCAGAACCTAAGACTAATGAACACTCCTGGGTATATACCTGTGAGTGTGTGTGTGTTCTCTTGACTTCTGAGATGTCACAATTTCTTGATTTTCTTCTTAAACCTTTGGCCACATACTCTCAGTTTCTTACAAGTCTCCTCCCTCTTCCCATTCTCTTATTTCTTAGTGTCACAACAAGATTTTTTCTAGGTTATCTTTTCTTCTACTCTATTAACTCTGCTTATTATATATCCCTGACTGATAATCCACAGCCATATTTTCAAATGCCTTGTCTAGTGGATGGGATTTTTTGCCCAATTAATTTTTCCTCCTATCTCTTACCTTGTAAAAATATCATGCAATCTTCTTTACTATCATGCTATTTGAAGAGTTTTCTGAAAAAGAATAATAATTTATTGTTTATTTAGTTTATGGTTGGCTACAGGACTATTCTGGACAATGAAATGGGAGTGAAAGTGACTGACTGGTAGTTTAAAGAATACAGTACCACAAAATTCCACCGGCTCTACCTAACTTTTCCTTCTGCAAACTGGCTATTCTATAAGTGGGCTGCAAGTTCAGCTTAAATCTCATATGGAGCAAAACACACTGACAGACCTATGGTTGATCTATAGCTTAGTACTAAGGCACAATTTAGAGTAGACCCAGAACCAGTCCACAGTTGAAATGTAAATATAAATTTTAGTTGCTGGAGGTTACAGTATGCAATAAAGGTATTGCAGCATGTTACCATAGGAAAAGTGACTGTCAGTCATTCATCCATTCCAAACACCCTAATTGCTACCCAGATCTCTCTTCTGTGTACATTTCAATCTTCAATTGCTTCCTGGAGTATATATGGATGTTCCATCACACTTCAATTTCATCATGTTCCCAAATTAACATATTATACACTCAACAATTTACATATTTTATTCTGTTTCTTAATTCAGTAAAAGACACCATCACACACTAAGTATCCACTGCCAGAAATTTAAATATTGTTCTTACTTCCTATGTTACTATTACTAGGACTCTCTAGTCATGAGCTGAATTCTTTTTCATTCCAAAATTTGATCATTAGTTTTCTGTTGGAACTTGGTTATACTTGATTTATGTATTAGAATGTGAATGATCTCAAAGTATGTGTCATGTGCTATTGATCAGAATGTATACTCTGTAGTTGTTGGGTGAAGTGTTCTGATAATGTCTATCAAGTCCATTTGGTCAAGTGTTGAGGTGAGGTTCTGGATCTCCTATTGGTTTTTGTCTTAACGATCTATGTAAAGCTGTTAGTGGGATAATTAGGTCTCCAGCTGTGATTGTGTGAAAGTCAGTGTCTTCCCTTAGTTTACTTAATAGTTGTTTTATAAAACTTGGTGTGCCTGTGTTTGGTGCATATGTTTAGGATGGATATTTCT
>CAUYQG010192829.1:0-10953 GCA_963574415.1 Tarsius wallacei
GAGATGAGGTCTCGCTTGCCCAGGCGGGTCTCGAACCCGCGGGCTCAGGCAATCCACTCACCTCAGCCTCCCAAAGGCGCAGGATTACAGGCTGAGCCATCGAGTTGCTCATTTAAATACCACTAAAAAGTGATGACCACAGACAGGTACCAGTATAGATAAATGTCAGCTGCTCACACACACGATGTTCCCTGGGAAGTGGAGCAGTGGTTTCTGGCAGGTTCAAAATTAAATCATAAGTTCTGTCTATACATTATCAAGTTGCCTTGGCTGATTTTTCCCCTCTTGGCAGCTCTTGACCCAAGTAGCATTCTCAAACCACTTTTTAATAATCCAAAGATCCTTCTTCTCAATTCTGTTCATTTCTAAAAAGACCTATGCCCCCACACTGTTCCTCTGCCCCTGTTATGAACTGAATTGTGCCCCACACATATTCATATATTGAAGCCCTAACCCCAATGTGATGGTATTTAGGGATGTGGCTTTTGGGAAGCAATTAGGTTTAGATGTTTCTCTCTCTCTCTCTCTCTCTCTCTCTCTCTCTCTCTCTCTCTCTAGCTGCATGAGGACAAGACTGCCTGTAACCTCCCCAGACAAAAGGGTCCTCACCAGACACCAACCCTTTTGGCACTTTGATCTTGGGCTTTCTGTTTCCATAACCATGAGAAGTAAATTTCTGCTGTTGATCTCACCCAGTCTATGGAATTTTGTTATGGCAGCCCAAGGTGACCGAAACACACTCTCTGCTACAGGTCATTCAAAATCACACTAAAGCATAGGCAGTGTTCAGTATAATTTCTTTTCTCATTTAAGAAATTAAACTATCTAGGTTTTGCCAAGAGTAAATCATATAGTCTTGGCCAAGGTACTCAACTGCTCTTGATCTCACCCACAAAATGAAGTAATTAGCTAGGTGATCTATAAAAGTAGTACTGATTCTTCCATCTGACAGTAGCAGAATCTTACTCCAGAGCTGCTTATTTGCGAAATGAATACAATTGGCACGAGGCCTGCAGTAGGTCTCTTGAGAAGGGAGTTCCCAGTGTTCATTCATATACTCTGTGGCATTTATCTTCATCATGATAGAAAAACAAGGGTCAGCAAATTGATCCTCTGCTTCTGCAGCTGCTGACCCCTGCTAACGTTAGAACAGAAACAAGCTAGCCCTGGAGGCTTGGATTTATTCCAACAACAATAAACATAGGTTGCTTTGCTTTGTGGCTGTCACCCTGCTGAACAGACTGAATTGCCAATCGTAACAACCAATGCACTTGTTATGCACTTCCCAAGACTCCTGTTCTGCTGAGCTGATGCCCACAGTACCTTTGCAGAGGGAGAACCAGCCCTTTAGGATACACAGTGCAGGGTAATTGGGTGCTGTTCCTCATTATAGTTACTGCCAGGGTGATATCCTTTTAGGGATTTCCTTAAGGCAAAGAAAGTAACTTGGCAAAGTCTAAAAAGCAAGCATCTCTATCTGATTCCTGTCATCCCAGACCACAAAACATCCAAAAAGCTGTGTTCTGGAGTATTATGAAAATTACTCCAAGGTATTTAAAAAAACTGGCTCACACTCAATTATGGGGTCTCTTCATTCTGTTATTTCAGTAGCTGACTAAAATGTAAATGGTATATAATAGCAACATTGTATTCCAAAAAAATAAAAATGAGACTTTTTCTCAAGTAGTAGGTAAAGGAAAGCAATATAAATGGCAGGCCTTTTAACTTTTCCTCACCTTTGCCCCTGCAACTTTGTTCTTGTTCATTGAAATTCTAAAAGAAGGGAGCTAATGGAAAAGGAACTCTGAAATCAGTGACAAATGTGAATGACTGAGACAGATGAAGGATGCCTTTAAAAGTTAGTTGGTCCAAAAATAACTTCAGTAACTCTCACAGCTTTCCTGGGAAGCAATGAAAAATCACCCGAGGCACAGCATATTCATAACAAGAATGACACCTTTGCTTCTAAAAAATATAGTCTTAAAGTATTGGGAATTGAGAAAATGTTCAAAGTGATTTGATTTCATGTAACAAAGATCAGGATTGGATTCTGAAGAATGTTTCCCCTTTACATTTATAAAATCATTGTTAAGCCTATGTTTTTAGTTGCAAGAAAGAAAGGCAAATTCTATCTAGAAAAAATATTTCTTTAACTATCAATCTTAGAATTCGGTTCTTTAGTCTGTCAAAGATTGGCTAAGTAAAAAAAAAAAAAAAAGAGTTCTTTAAGTTCTTTAGGAGGCAATCTTAAATTTGGTCAACAACCATGTATCATACAGATTTGAAGTACTGTTTCTTAACTAGGGGAGATTTTGCTCTCCAGGGGGCATCTGATAAAACTTATCACAACATGGGGGGTGGGTGCACTTGAATTTCATACAATGCACAGGACAGCCTCCATGGGAAAAAATATATACATATATCTGGCCTAAAATGTCAGTAGTGCTGAGGTTGAGAAACCCTGACTTAAAGAATGCACAGCCAAAATGTGGTGACAGATATTAAATTTAAAAAAAAAAATTGAGAAGAAAGCATTTTCAACAGATAAGAAAAATATGATTAACAATATAGAAAGACATTTCATTTCAGTGCTATAATCAGATCCATTTATAGGATTTAAAAATTCACAAACGATTACAGTCTAAGAAGTCTTGCAGATTTCACATGTATAGTAAAAGAGAGAGGCCATGGTGGGAAATATAACTGCCTAACGGTGTAGACATGCCCATAATTATAGGAAATTACCTTATTCCTATATAACAATGAGCTCATGAAAAATTATGAGTTTGAAAACTCAAATGAGCCGGGCTCGGTGGCTCAGCCTGTAATCCCGCACTTTGGGAGGCTGAGGTGGGTGGATTGCCTGAGCCCGCGGGTTCGAGACCCGCCTGGGCAACTTGGCGAGACCTCATCTCTACAATAAATCAAAAATTAGCTGGGTGTGGTAGCACGCGCCTGTAATTCTGGCTACTCGGAAGGCTGAGGCAGAAGGATCGCTGGAGCACAGCAGGTCGAGGCTGTGGTGGCCAGGAGCGGCCACTGCACCCCAGTCTGGGTGACAGAGTGAGACTCCAACTCAAAAAATAAAAAAAAAAGAAAAAAGACAATTCTGTTTTTTGGGGGATTCCCCCCATTTATTGGCCCTTATTATAGCATTCAGACTTATATTCCAATGAAAACAAAACAAAGATCAAAAGTCTATCAAGCTGTTTTAGTCATGTAATCCCTCCCCAAGCGAGGGATTACAGGCTGAGCCACCGAGCCCGGCTTGTAGAGCGATTATATAAAACAATTTAGCTAGAGTGATAAAGGTTTTCCTACTGAGGAAAAAATTGTATTATTTTTAAGAGAAAAATAATGTAATCAATCGATCAGAATCTCTTAAAACTAGTAAGAATAGAATTATAGGCAAAGAAAAACTCAGAAAAATAACTTCAAGTGATTATCAAATATATGCAAAGAAATTGCCATAACTAATAATTTAAGAAATTAACTTAAACCAAGTGAGGAACATTCTATTATTGGATTTAAAAAAAAACAATAATTGGCAAGGCAAAGTGACATCTCCAAATGCTTTTGGTAAGACTGATTAGATAATAACTATAAAGAAAAGTTTTAAATTTCATATTCTTTAATTTGATACTTCAATCTCTACAAATTTTAACAAATGACAACAAGTCGGCCTAGTGCAGTAGTTAAGAGCATGGATCCTGGTGCTGAATTGCAAAGGTTTAAATCGAACAGCTGCATGACCTCAGGCAAGTTACCTAGTATCTCAGTTCTTAGTGTCTTCAACTGTAAAATAAGGACCATGACAAAGACAAAATCCAAAGTTGAAAGTATCAGACTAGGTAGTCTATAGGTTAGTTCTATGATAGGTAGGTACATAGGTGAATAATAGACAAGGGGAGGGAAGCAAGGAAGCTGTATGATTGACCATGAATGGGGACATTACAATGCTTTTCAATTTGTCCTTTCAAAATTTTCTTTAATAAGTATATTTACTTAAACCAAATTATCTCAACTTCAAAGTATAAACAGCAGTTCTATGTAAGTAATGAATTTATTACTTCTTCACATTGTTGCATTCATATACTACATTTTCCAAATTTTCCACAATATATTTATACAGTGTATAATTAAAAAAATTTAGTTATAATATTATTTAAAAAGACATCATTTGACCATTCCTAACCTCATATCAATATCCTATCATAACCTTCATATTAAAAAACCTATCATCACAATAACTGAGCTGAGGCCTGATGCGGTGGGTTCAAGTCTGTAATCCCAGCACTTTAGGAATGCCTAAACCCAGGGGCCTGAGATCAGCATGGGCAACTTGGCAAGATCCTGTCTCTACAATAAATAAAAAAACTAGCCGGGCATGGTGGAGTGTAGTTCCAGCTACTCAGGAAATGGAGATGGAAGGATTGCCTGAGCCCAGCAAGTAGAGGCTGCAGTGGCCTGAGTGTGCCACTGCACTCCTGCCTGGGTGACACAGTGAGATCCAACACACACACACACACACACACACACACACACACACACACACCCCAACAATAACAAAAACTGATTTGAAATTCATTGTTGATTAAAAATAAAAACCTCTTGATTCACTTTTTGTTATCTGTAAAAATAGTTTATTAACTTACTTTCAAGAATTTTATGAAGAATTTGTAGGCCTTTAGCCACTCATGGTGCATTAGCACGTGAATTTGGAAGGCCAGATTATTATTTTTATTTTTATAAAATATACATACAATTGATCATTTTAACCATTTAAAAATGTACAGTTTAATGGCACTCAGTACATTCATATTGTTGTGCTTCAGCCACCACTATCCCTCTCCAAAACTTTTTTTCATTACAACATGAAACTCTGTACTCATTACACAGTAACTCTCCATTCCCTCCTACTGACAGTTTCTGGCAACCATCATTCTTTCTGTCTCTATGGATTTGGCTATTTCTCATACTTTATCTGACTAGAATCAAACAGTATTTGTCATTTTGTATGGCTTATTACACATTACATAATGTCTTTAAGGTACACCCATGTGGTAAATGTTGTTAAAATGCAGCTTGCGTTAGAATTTTATTTCTTTTCATGGGTGAAAAATATGCTATTGTATATATATACATTTTGCTTATCATTCATCTGTTAATAGATACTTTGATTACTTCCATTTCTTGGCTATTGTAAATAACATTGCTATGAACACAAGTGTACAAATTTCTGTTCAAGTCCCGGTTTCAGTTCTCTGGGATGTATGCCCAGAAATGATATTTCTGACTCAGATGGTAATTCTATGCTTCAATTTTTTGAGAAACTTCCATACTCTTTTCCACAGTGGCTGTACTATTTTACATTTTTATTAGAAACATGCAAGGGTTCCAATTTCTTAACATTCTTGCCAACACATGTTATTTTCACATGTTGTTGTTTGTTTTTATAATAACCATCTTAGTAGGTATAAAGTGGCAGTTTATTGTGATTCTGATTTATATTTCCCTAGTGATTAGTGATGAAATTGGGCATCTTTTCATGTGTTTATTGGCCCTTTGTATATTTTATTTGGATAAATTCAAGCTTTTTGCCTATTTTTTAACTGTGTTTGTTGTTATTGCTGTTCTTGAGTTACAGAAGTTAGTTTACATACCATGGATATTAAGATCAAATCATATATTTAATATGTAAATATTTTCTCCAATCCATGGGTTGCCTTCCCCTCTGTTGATTATGCTTTTTAATGCACATGTTTTTAATTTTAATAAAGTCCAATTTATGTATTTTTCTTTTGTTATCTGTGTTTTTGGTGTTTTATCCAAGAAATCATTGCCAAATCCAAAATCATGAAGCTTTCCTTTTAAGCTTCCCCCTAAATGTTAAATTAATCTTTAATTGGCTTGTTTTTAGAGATTATTTATTTTACTTATTGAGCCAAGGAGTAAAAATCCTTATGGAACACAGTTTTTATTTTGTACTGTAGAGGTGCACAGAGGGTGATGCCTTTCTTCTTCATCATAAAGGATTATGGCCAACATCCCTATAAGAAAAATCAGGATAGCAAGAGAAAAGCATAACACATATATTATTATGATAGGCACACATGTGCATGGAAGTCATACAAAATTCAAACTCAAAAAGGGAAAAGATGGTTGAATGTTAAATGCCTTCTTCATGGAGGAGGGGAAAGTAGGGGAAGAAATAGGTCCAATGCTCAGACAATTTTTTTTTCCCCCACAGGAACAAAGGCTGTCTTATTAAGCAGATAGAATTTCCTGAGTAATCTCTTGGAGCTGCTTTTAGAAGAACAGATAGTCTGTCTGAGAATGGTGATGACTCCCAGTCTCTTCTCTGCTGGTAATCTTTTCTGGTTGTTTGATGTGATCCCTAGAGATGGGACTTAAGACAATTGCATTTATTTTGGAAAGACGCCTTTCTTAGTCATATAAGGTTTGGGGGAAGAACAAGACAAGGTTAGAGACTTTGATTCTGAGGAAGCTGCTAAGTCCTCTCAGCATGTCAAGGGCCAATAGTCTGAGTATTGCTTTCTAAGTGTCAACAGTACTCAAACAATTTTGAGGTAATGCTCCCCCCAAAAAATTCCTTTAGTCTAGTAGTAATTTAAAAAATAACACGTAAGTTTATTTGGGGGAGGGCTGTATATAAGTGGCTAGAAGATCTTGAAGAAAACAATTTGATACACCAGACTACAGTTCAAGAAATTTCTCATAGTTTTGGGCAAATCTCTTGGCAAATAGATGTGTTCCATTTGTGGTGCATATACAACAGTAGATGAACTGTATCGAGTCACTGTGGATTGAGTGATTATGAGAAAAATGAACCTCATCTGTTAAAGCCAGAATATCTGAGAAGTCATGCCTCACATTTTTTCTATATTCAGTTAATGTGGACATAATGGAACTAAATTATAGAGATGATATTATGAAATAGAATCCTTAAGTGCTTATGCATCAGCCTACTTAGCATGCCACTAACTGACAGGCTACCTGCATTCTGGATTCTAGAGCAAAGAGAAAATTTTAAAAACCAATAATGTTTCTTTGTTTCATTATTTATAGATTAATTCCAAAAATATTTATTGACAAGCAATTCATATTTTTTAATATTCCAGAGTCATAGTGGTAATAATGGTAAAATAATGGTTAAGTTGGGGACATGGTGTTACAGCTCAAGTTAAGAATACTTTTTCTGGATTTAATAAACATAGTCTGCCTTTATTAAAATTGTATTGCTGTTAGGGTATCAGGACAATTGAAGTGAGATTAAGCTCTTTTAACAAATGGTGTTAAAACAACTAGTTATCACAGGTGAAAAAATAAAATTGAACCCCTAATGCCATAAGCAAAAATTGACTGAAACTGGATCAAAGTTTAGAAGAAAATGTTACTCTTAGGAGTAAATCTTGAGATTCTGATCTTGAGTTAGGCAAAGTCTTCTTAGAAACAACATCAAAGCACAAGTGACAAAGGGAAAAAAAAGAGGTAAACTGGACTTCATCAAAATTAAAATATTTTGAGCGTCAAAAGACCCTATCAAGAAAATGAAAAGACAAAACACAGAATGAAGAAAAATATTTGCAAATAGTATATCTGATCAGTGACTTGTGTTGAGATCATGTAAACACCTTCTATCATAATAACAAAAAGGGCCAATAACCTAATTTTAAAAATGGGTAAAGGATCTGAATAGATATTTAATATATTAAAGAAGATATTTTTAAATGGCCAATAAGCACATGAAAAGATGGTCAAAATCATTATCCAAAAGTGAAATGCAAATCAAAACCAAAATAGATACCAGTTCATACCCACTATGATAGCTAAAATTAAAAAGGCAGATAAAAACAAGTGTTAGCAAGAATGTGGATAAATTGGGACCTTTATACATTGCTGGTGGGAGTGTAATATGGTGCAGATTCTGTGGAACCATTTAGTGATTCCTCAGTGAGTTCAACATAGAGTTACCATATGACCCATCAATTCAACTCTGAGACGTATACTCAAAAGAAATGAAAACATATACCCTTCACAAAAACTTGTACGTGAATTTTTACAATGGCATTAGTCATAATATCCACAAGTAGCAACAAATATTTATCAGCAAATTGATGAATAAACAAAAAGTGTCATATCCATACAATGGAATGTTCTTTGGTTAATAAAAATATACATTACTAATGCACACTACAGCATGGATAAGCCTTGAAGATATGCTAAGTAAAACAAACCAGTCACAAAAGACCACATATTGTATGATTCAATTCATACGATGTACCCAAAAGTCCACAAATCTATAGAGATAGAGATATATTCATGATTATCCAAGGCTAAAGAGGAGATGGGGGAAATCAAGAGTTACTATTAATTTTTTTAGGGCATCTGTTCTAAAATTAGATTTTTTGCTTGTTGCACAACTATAACTATTTAAAATAATTGTGTGACCAGGTGTAGTGGCTCACGCCTGCAATCTCAGCACTTTGGGAAGCCAAGATAAGAGGATTGCTTGAGCCCTGGAATTTAAGAACAGCCTGGGCAAATAGTGAGACCTTGGAGCCGAAGAGGGAGGATCACTTGAGCCCAGGAGTTCGAGGCTACAGTTAGCTGTGACCATGAAACTGCACTCCAGCCTGGGCCACAGAGGGAGACCACAACTTAAAAAAATTTAATTGTATCCTTTAAATAAGTGAATTGTATGGTATGTGAACTATCTCAATAAAGTTGTGAAGAATTATATTGGTGCTATCAATTTTATTTGAGTTTTTCTCTGAAATTGGGAGTGAAGAAGAATTAGGCTTTGAAGCTTGCACTAAGGGAAAATTCACAAGTACCAGTTCATGGTTTTTACTTCATTGAACTTGGCATTAAATTGATCGGTTGTTTCTCTTTCAAGGCATTAATTAATTAATTAATTAATTAGTTAATGTTACTGTTGTATGCTAGTCACTGAGGACACAAACATAAGAAAGAAAATGCCTGCTCTCAAGCTCACCAGATAATGGAGAGGGAGGAGAAATTGAGTACAGTAAGTGGCAGAAATATGGACTCAGTGCTCTGGAGACACAGTGCACAGGACCTAACTGCTTGCATGCATGTATATTTGGGAATTGGACCAAAAGAGAAAGGGAAGAGGCACTTCCTTGAAGAATGAATTAGAGTTTATCAAGTGGACAAGGGAGGATATGCACAAGAGAATGTAGAGGATACAGAAAAGGGAAAATTTGAAGATGCCTTTTCTTCCTTCAGTTTGTATGGATTTCATGGATCTTATGTTGATCATTTAAAAAGACCAAGTTGTAGTTAACTATAAAGTGTGATTTTTCTAAACCTACTTTTGGTCAGAAAGTTGGAGGCTTTTGTCTTCTGCCTTACATTTACCCACAAGCTTTGTCTTCCAGTAAAATCTCTCTGTGGTTGTTTCCTAGATCTATAAGTTTTATGGAGAGTGTCTTTGAGGCAGTAGAGCAATCTGAATGGAAATTCTTTCCCTATTACTTAATAGTTATATACTCTGTGTAGCCCTTGGCTTCCTGTAAGTTACATGAAAACAATGCCAGTATATAACTGATTCTATAAAGATGAAAGGAGATAGAATATACAAAGTAATTACCATACTTGGCATATCATAAAACTTCAATACCTGGTAGCTAGCATTGTTATGAATTTTATCACTACATCTTATTATATTGTACAAATGAAAATGTTTTAATTTCTAAAGACTATTTTAATGCCATAGATTTTTCTCTTCAGTGGGTAAGACCTAGAATTGTTCAATAAATGTATTGTTTGCTGACATATGTAATCAAGGCATTATATTAGAATTGGGTCTCTGATATAATAAATATGTCAGAGCCCAGATGCACAAAGGGCTAAGGAGAAGAAAATCAAATGGGGAAGGAAATAAAGTCATGTATGAATAAGAGGACAGGGCAAAAAGCTGCTTTTAAAACAGTTTGACAATCTAGCGAGGTTGGAGAGCTTGTGGGACTCAGAGGTTAAGCAGAGCTGCAGAAAGAGTTGTCAGATAGCAATTAGGAGTCAGAAAATTTGCAGAGATAAAAGCATTTTAGCTGCTTTTTGTTTCCACATCTCTTTTGGGTTTGATTGCCAATGAGAAAGGTGGAGAACTCTAGCTACTTATCCATATTGCTTAGCAGACTGCTTTTCGGTTTGATTTGTTTAGTTGGAAGGATTTCCTTTATATAAAATAGAACATATAGGGGTATCTGTGATATGCACACAAAAGCATACACACACACTGATATACACACATGTGATATTTCTACCACACACATTATACATTTCTTCCAAAGTTAAATAACCTAAATAAAGGCTATTTATGTCCATGTGTGCCTGCTTTTACTGAGACGGTTTTATGTGTCTCTCTGTAGCATTTGTGGATGGAAGATTGCCAGTTTCGTTATTGTTTCTTAGATGTATTTTGATGAATGCTGAAATATCTATCCTGAAAAGTGCAGAATAGAAAAGTGTAAGTTCTTTTGTTTGTCATACATCAAGCTTTATATGACTTCTCAAAAAGCTATTCCATGGAGGGAGGTATAGTGCTTTTTAAAAAATCTAGGTATGCGGAGTAGAAGGCACTATGATTACTGCCAGTACAAGTGACTGCCTGTTCAAAGAATGGTCTTCATTCACAGATCCTCCTTTGTCCAGTGGTTTTCTTTCTGTAATAAATAGAATGACCATTCAATGACCTTCTACTGAATAAAGGTCATTATGTCCTCACAGTATGATTTTTTCAAATGTACTTCTAAATTTGCTTTTCAAAGATAATTCACTAATCACCTAAATTCTCATTATTGTAATTAATATGGTCTTGGTATGCCATCTTAAAAATGAACACACTGTAGATTGACTGGGTAGGGAGTCGATTGAACTTAATGTCAATGGTCCTGACTTATTTAT
>CAUYQG010192837.1:0-16268 GCA_963574415.1 Tarsius wallacei
GGCACTAACTCCAGATGTGGAGGGAGATGGTGCTAACTCCAGACATGGAGGAGCAGTGCTCACTCCAGTTGTGGAGGGGATGCTGCTGACTCCAGACCTGGGAGGGGGCTGGTGCTAACTCCAGACCTTGAGGGGAAGGTGCTAATTCCAGACGTGGAGGGGGCTGGCCCCCGACTCTAGCAGTGGAGTGGGCGGTGCGGACTCCAAACGTGGGTGGGGTGGCTCTCACTTCTGATGTAAGAGGGGGATAGGGTGAGGGAGTTGGTCTCAAAGCTTCTACCAGCATCAAAGTCTCTTGCAACCTTTCTAAAACTTTTTTCCAGTCAGATTTTAAAAACCAAATCATGGCAGGCAAGAGACAATTCTTTTTACCTAGTATTCCTCCCTAGCATCACAGCAAATATTTATGAGATGCTTACTATGTGCTTGCTAGGCACTGCTCTGATTGTTTTGCATATTTCATATGATCCTCACAGCCTTCCGAGGGGAGTGCCCTTATTATTACACAGCTGATAAATGAGAAAATTGATGTATAGAGAGGTTAAGCACTTGCCCCCATGCTAGCTAAGGGGCAGAGCCGGTATTTGAAATCAGGCAGTCTAACTGCAAAGTGCATGCTCTTAATGAGTTCTCTATCTTTCTGTTTCAGTCCTACCCTGCGGCTCTTTAAATCTTAGGAACCAACAATTTGATATCCTGGTTCTCTTCCATGATGATTTCCCCATGTATTTTTGTTTGAATGGTGGAGGTCATGAAATATAAAATATATGTGGGTTTGGGTGGGGAAAAACATCAATTAATCTTAACATATCTGGTGACTTTATGCATCATAACTATTTTGAGAAAATTAATCTGAAAAGCGTGGTAAGATAAGACCATTCATTGTTTTATAAAGAGACAGGTCCCTATCAAATCAGGTTAGGTCGCATGAATTATTTATATCTGGCTACTTTTTTGCTTCTGATGGTGCAACTGAGTTAAGACAGAACTGAAACAGAATGGACAGATCAAGGAAGTACAAGGCCCATGGGCCCATGTACCTTCACTCTCCAATCTTTTATACATGGCAGATGATACTAATCAATCATGGGCACATTTTCTGTTAAGAGGCTGCCTCAGACTTTTTCATAGTCTTCTGCTAATAAAGCACCTTCTCCCTGCAGTGTGAAGATGGCATTTAAGGCAAAATCCATTTACTATAGCTAACTTAAACATAACAAGAAGAGTTCTAAGCAAGAACAACACAAAGCTGAAAAACCTGAGTTACAAAATACGACATGTTGTCTGAGACTCTGAGGTCTCAACCCCTTCTTGTCCCACAGCTATTTTTTTGTGGTGGGTACCAGCTAAGCAAGCAATCTATGGGCATAGCCCAGACTTCTGGACTTCTTGAAGAATTCCAGGTTCAAGAAAGCCCTGTGAAAAGGACACTTCTTCTATCCATTGAAGGGTTGACTTCCAACCTTTTTTTTTTTGAGTTGGAGTTTCACTCCGTTACCCAGACTGGAGTGCAGTGGCCGCTCCCGGTCACCGCAGCCTCCACCTGCTGGGCTCCGGCCATCCTTCCGCCTCAGCCTTCCAAGTAGCTGGAACTACAGGCGCGCGCTACCACGCCCGGCTAATTTTTTGATTTATTGTAGAGATGAGGGCTCGCCAAGTTGCCCAGGCGGGTCTCGAACCTGCGGGCTCAGGCAATCCACTCACCTCAGCCTCCCAAGGCACGGGATTACAGGCTGAGCCACCGAGCCTGGCTGACTTCCAACTTTTGAACCCCACTCCTACCCCTATCCCAAGGCTATATGCCCAAAACCCTATTTTGCCCCAAGCGTGTTCTGATACCCCTGGGATATGGAAGAATAATCATCATTCCAGTGACAGACCGAAAACAGGATTGGGGAGGGCATTTCCGTAAAACACACCAAGAGGCAAAGGTAACCTAGTCTTCACTCACTCTTACATGGGGCTTTCTGTGTCCTGGGTACCTTCTAAGCCTTCTGCCCATAAATCATTTGCATCTTCACAACAATCCTGTGTGGACGGTTGTATACTTATTACAGATAGGGTGGCTGAGACACAGAGAGGCTGTGTAACTTGTAACAGGTTATATAGCAGGTATGTACCAAAATGGACCTGGAATCCAAGCAGTCTTGATGCTGTGTTATACTACTCTCACATTAGTGGTTGTTAGCCTTAGATTAGAAATGACAGAAAGCTCCAGCCATGATGATAGCCATAGTAAGGCTGTCTTAGGAATGGAAGAGCTGTTCTTTTACACCTGACCACATATCTGGGCTTGTATATGAGTTCTGAAAGGAGGACTTGATACTGGGGCTAGGGTTGAGGAAGGATACATTAATAAAGTACATGCTATATGCCAGAAACGATATTAAGTGCCTTTATATATGTTTGTTTTTCCTGTGTCTTCCTCCTAGTTCCACTACTATCTTTCTCTCACACATGATTCCTAGGAAGGAAATGGACTCTTTCAAGCCCACACACGAAGCGGTGGAGGAGTTAGAATTCAAAGTCTATTCAGTCTGCCTTTGGATTCTTACTAGTTTTTCATTCCGCTCTAGAAAGTTAATGACAAATATCCTTCTCTAAATCGGGGGGAGGAGGGTAGGGGATGGAGAAAGGAAGGAATTAGCTTGGTAATTTAGAACTGTCATGCATTGCCATTTGAAGGACTCCTCTAATATCCGATCCTGTGATCTAGCATCATCTCCTAGGTTCTCTGGGACTTGAGCAGAAATAGCAGGAGGCAGGTGGGGGTTTGGAGCTGGTGAAATCTTCGCTAGCTTTCTCAGGAGCCAGTAATTACTATGATCCTGGACTACTCTCTGTGGTCCATGACCTAAGCCAGGGTTTGGCTAGAAGTCAATAAAGTGTTCCAACTTGAAATAAGTTACACTTATGAAAAAAGAAGAAAAGGGAGTGGAGAAACTCGGACTCAAGATGATCTTTCATTTTGAGCGGCTTTCTGCAACTGAGAGTGAGATCAGTGTTTTCCACCGATTTTACTGGGAAGTGAGTAATGGCTTCTTAGAGCCTCTGAAGTTCTATCATTGTCAGGGATTCAGCTGAATAGTTCATTAAGAGGAAACAGAAGTGCTGTTTGGGGACAGCGTTCATATCCCCGAGTCCTTCTCGACTTACCTTGCCTTTAACGATCTCTCCCCTTCAGGTCAGGCTATGATTTCTGCTTGGGAAGATCTCAGTATTTCCTCCGTAACTACCAGGACACTTGAGGGACTGCCTGACATCTGGCCCTTCATTCTCACAACATTATTAAAAATTGTGTTTCCCAAACCCCTGACTTCTCTTGACTTTATTGATCCAAGTTTCTCAAAGTTTCCAGTCCACAAATAGTGATATTTGTGAGAAGAAAACCATAGAGATCATGGATGTCACTTTGTTTTCTGTTTATTGATCCATCCACTCATCTATCCGTCCACCCATCCATCACAAACCCTTACTGAGTGCCTATTCTATAAAAGCTGGAGAAATTAAAAGTACAAAGCACAAAGACCTGAGATTGTAATAAACTTGGCATGTTTGCAGAACAGAAAGGAGAACAATGTGGTTAGAGGGTAGACACAAGAGGGATATTGAAGACGGAGGCAGGGATCACCATGGTAAATATTATGGATTTTAATCTAATTGTAATAAATGGCATTTCAGTATTCCAAGTAGAAGGATGTTTTTAGCTGATTTATTTTAAGAAGACCACTCTCTACTTTTGGAGAAGGGTTTATAAGTGTGTCAACAGAGAGTCTTGTTAAGAGTCATTGCAACGACCCAGGCAAGATGATGACTAGAATCGTAGTAGGGGGCAGCAGTGGAGTCTGAAATAAACAATTCTATTTAGGATGTACTTTGTAAGCAGTGCCAACAGGACTTGCTGACGGGCAAGAGGTGGATAGGTAAGGAAAGAGAGAAGAATATCATTTTGGACTTGAGTAATTGAATACATGCTGGTGGCATTGCCCGAGAAAGGAAAAGCTGAGGTTTGTGCAAGAATCCAAGTTGTGTTTAGCTTTAGCTGTCCTTGACCTTCAATAGAAGCAAAAGCAGGTGCAATGTGGGCCCCCGCTTAGCTTAGGTTGCATTTTAAGCTGTTCTTTGGTGAGCAGCTGTATAGCAGTAACAGGAACAAAGTCTGAGTGTGCATCAAGCTCCAGTGAGGGCTGAGAGGCAAGGATCTTGGCATCTGGGTCAAGACTTGGAGCAGACTTGCTGAGCCAGCAAAAACAGAAGGGGAGACTCTCTCTCTGATGCGACTCCCTGGTCTAGAACCACATCTTGTATTGTGTCCTTTGCTGCCTGAAGGGCACACAGGGATTCATTAGGGGATATCAAGAGGTATCTTTATGTGCCTTGGAAAAATCTGGGTTAGAGAGACCACCACCATTTTAATCACTTTCATTTATGGAGTGGTGTTAGAGTTTGCTGTGTATTTTCACATACATCGTACAATTTGCTTCTTATTATAATCTGGAAGAAGTAGGTTCATCTTATAGAGGGAATTAAGTAACATGCATAAGAGTAGTCAGAAGGCTTATGAAGAAGTAGAAAAGTAAGAAAAGATGGGGGTAGTTAAAAGAGTTAATTTAAAAAAAAAATTTGAGTGTAGTTAGTGGAAAGAGGGCTAATATTTGCTTTTGAAGTTTTTGGAAAAGCAAATATTACCAAACACATTTGGAGCCACCAGATGGAAGGGAGAAAAGATCATTCATCCCAGCAAGTTTGATACACAGTTCACGTTTCTATGCCATTTCATATCTGTTTCTTCTACCTTTAATGTCTTTTTTTTGTTCACTTTGAGTGTGCCTATTCCTGCTTTAAAACCTAGCTCAGAAGTTATAGCAGACAGGCTCCAGGGTAATTTTCTTACTCTATGGTAGGAGTATTTACACTACAGAAATTGCCAAACCATTCATCTTTCTATTCAGCTATAGGTTTTTGAGGGGAGGTTCTGAGTTGTATTTATCTCTGTACCCTGATACTTAAAAAAAGTCTAGTAGGCATGCTATTGTATGACAGAAACAGTATATTAATAAAATCAATCTCTTCCTTCCCATTCTCTGCTATAACACAGAAGACAGCTCACTGTTGACTCAGATGTTGGGCATTGTCTGTATAATAGATGATTTACTGAGATTCTGAAGTGGTCAAGAAACAACAGGCATGTATTATTGGGAAGTCCCAAGTCTGCTCAGGCATCTCTATAGGTGAGCCCGTCCCTTCAGTTATGGCAAACTCGAGTGGAAGAACATGCAGTGAGGAGTGTGTAAGGTCAGCTTTGGCCTTTTGGCTATGTGTTGCTCTGAGAAGATGCAGTAGGAAACGAAAAAGAGAAGGAGAGACAGGAAATGATGCGATGGTCACTGCTCCCCGCTGGTCCTTCTTGCAGGATATACTTGTGACGAAGAAGATGGCCTGAACATTGTTACAGTGTATTGTAACTTCGAATGCTTTCAATTCTACTGAGATCAACAAATGAGTAAAATACTATGATATTGATTTGACTGGACTTTCAGAGAGCTCCCAAATAAAAAAACAACATATAATGAGACAAGTGCGATGATCACAACCACCACAGGGGACCCCTGGGGGGGCAGCCTTGGGGTATAGACCAGGAAGAGCTTTCTGCAAAGGTGATGCTGAGGTGGACCTTAAAGATTAATTTGGAGCTAGCCCTGCTGACAATGGTCATTTTAGGCAGGAGGTCAATACATGCAGAGGCATGCGAGAAGGTGAGGGCATGGCCTTTTTGGAAACCTGGGAGTAGCTTAGTATTCCTGGAGCAATAGGTGAGCAATGGGGAATGGACGCCCACGGGGCTGGCACAACAATATCCCACAAATTCTTATTTCTCTTTTTCAGTTGAGTAAGCTGAGGCCCAGGTCTTTTAAAAAAAACTTGCTTGAGATCACATAGCTAGTAAGTATGGGGCAGAGTCCAGATTCACAGCCAGGACTACAGACTTCAAGTTCTAGGATACTCTATTATGCTTTGCTATAGACCAGTCCACTTAATTCTGCACGAACAATATAATTACTTGGAAAACTTTTCACAAGTACTAATGTCTGGACCCCACATCAGAGGTACTAATTGGCCTAGGCATTGGCATTTTAAAAAATCATCATTCCAGACTTAAGAACACTGGACTAAAGTATAATTTTAAAAAGAGCAAACACAATCCTCATGCTAACGGAGGAATTGCATATTTCAAAACAGTTCTTTGGTCATTCAGGTAAGTACAGGACATGTGCTGTGATCTCTGGTTGACCTTCCTTGGCCTGCAGCAATAGACATTTCCAAGAAGATTTTTTTTCTCTTTTGTCATGAGAGACAAAGACCTCGACTCTAAAGTCTGAAATATTAGGCACTGTTATGTAAGTGGATTAAAAATAGACTCAGTGTTTTCGTCCCTATATTGCTTACTTTACAGCAGCCTAGGACTATTAACTCAAAGCCTGCTGATGTTGAATTCAAATTCTTACACATCCAGTTGCTTTAAATATAGCTTAAATAAGCACATTTTTAGCCATTTAGAACCTGTTTGGTTTGCCTACCTTATAAAATTGTATCCAATATCTCTAGTCATAAACAAGATAAACTTTGTGACTACAAAAGGCCCTAAACCATTACTAACCTTTGTAGCTCTCTGACCCAGAGACTCACCTTGCTACTAAACCACCTCGCCTAGATACCTAGGGCCCTTTCTCTAATTCCCCTCTCCCTCAGGAGTTCTTCTGGGTTGTGGCCCATACCAACTGTCTCTTGAAGGGTTCCTCCTGTGAGGGACTTCCCTCAAACGCAAACCTGTGTAAGCCCAGCCCAATAAAGGTTGATGCCATCTTTCCTTGGTCAGCCCTCAAACCCTTGCTCACCAAAGGCACATGTGTCAATGATGAAGATTTGGCTAAATATGCAATTGTCATTGATAAGGTCCAATTAATAATCCTCTAATGGGGATGAGGGCAGTGACCAGACTGTGACCATCCCCAGGATTCTGGTTTTGACTCACAGAAAAATTCAAACACTACCATTGACAAGACAATCCTGAAGCAGGCGAATAGTCTAAACAATAAAGAATTCTGTGCTGAAGGGGAGCTCTGTCATTTATCTGTCTTCACAGCATAGCTACTATTTCTGTTCTGTTACAGGCTTGATGACATGCATAAAGTTCCCTCCGAGATGACTGAGTTCTTCTCATTCAAAGAGATAAAAATGTAGGGAAACGGACAGTCCTAGAGCTGAGGGCAGAGATATATTATAGAAAGAACACTGGGCTTGAATGGACCTAGCTTCTCATTCTTGCTCTGCCAATGACTAGCTTTATGACTTGAGTTAATTCAATTAACCTTTGTGAATACCAGCATTAGTGGGGACTAATTTGGACAAAAGTGTCAAAAACTCATACTGGTTTAAGCAATAAAGGGGATTTATTGGCTCATACAGCTGATGAGTTCAGAGATGGCACTGGCTTAAAATAGGGCTTGATTCAGGGGATTAAGCAATGTTACCAGAATGTTATCATTACTTGGCTTGGCCTGCTGTAGTGTCAATTTCACTCTTAGGTTTCACATTGTGGATTCCCGCAGGATCCATATACACATCATCTCTACTTGCAGTAGTCCCAGAAGGGTGTAGCCTCTCACCAATCCCTGCACAATCCCTCATTTTAGCTCTGTATGGGTCACATGATCATTTCTGAACCAATGACTGAGATAGGTGCATGTGGTGCTCTGATTGGCCAGGCCTAAGTCATATTCCCACCTTGGGTTCCAAAAGCAGGAATTGAGGGTTAAGGAAGTGATAGTTCTTCATAGTAAATCAGGGTATCATCATCAGAAAAGGGCAACTGAGTGCTTGGGCAACATAATCATCACATAACCCATTAAAACATCCCACCTTTTGCAACGTATTTGTCTTCATGTTTAAGTAGGAGTAATAATTCTTGTCTCAACTGAGGGAAGCATTATTGCTTTTCATATGACTTGACTCGGTATTATATCTTTATACAAAATTTTAAAAAGTCTAAATGTTCAATAATATAAAAGAATGGAAAACATCCTTTTCCCCCAAAATGCATATCAACATTATATATATTAAGGTCAAAATTTGGAATGTATAACAGTATATATGTGAGCTATGAACTAAATATTTGTGTCCTCCCAAAATTCTTATACTGAAATCCTAATCCCCAATGTGATGATATTAGGAGATGGTGCCTTAATTAGGCCAAGAAGGCGGAGGCCTTATGATAGTATTATTGCCCTATACAAAGAGATAGAGAAGAGCTTTCTCTCTCTCCCCCCGATGCCCTCCCTGTCTCCCTTATGAGGATGCAGCAAGAAGGCATTCATCTGCAAATCAAGAAGGGAGCCCTCACCAGAAAATGAATTGTCTGGCACCTTAATTTTGGACTTCTCAGTCTCCAGAACTGTAAGAAATACATTTTTGTTGCTTAGACCATTCAGTTTATGATATTTTGTTATGGCAGCCTGAGTTGACTGCATATACATATAGAATAGCATGACAGAAAAATGCATATATATGCATTTTATGTATGTATAACAGTAAAGAATTGGAAATAACTAGGAAATGGTTAAATAAATTATAGTACATGTGATGTTTATGAAAAGTATGGAAACTTGAGAACCTGATTAAGCTATAATGTTAAGTGATAAAAACAAGTTGCCGGAGTATATTTTCAGTGTGAGCTTAATGATGTAAAAGCTTTTAAACATCCATGACTTGAAATAGATATACCAACATATGGTTTCCTCAGAGTGGGACGAGGATGGGATTGAGAGGGATCAATTGGTTGATTTTATTTCTTTTGTTTCCTTCTTTAGGTCATGTTCAATTTTTGATGGTTAGATGTGTTTTAATTTGATAATGAAAAATAAGCTTTGAGAAACTTGGTATGGACTAAATATCCCTGGTCTTACCTTTACTTCTTATTTTTATTTTTTTTGGGAGGGACAAGTGTGATAACATTGGACAACATTCTTTGTTCACTGTAAAATGCCATGAAAATATGTCAGGAGCTTCTGGAGATTTGCTCAATTTCCCCACAGTTTTAGCAGGAATATCGAAAAACTCATATTTGTCATGACTGCAGCTCTCTTTTTGCTGGTTTCCTTGTTTAGGACCTTTGTTATACTTGTTTGATATTTGTTTTTGTTGTGAGGAGAGAAAGTAGTATTTGACATTTAAAAAAAATTCTCCTCAAACATGATGATGATGGAAGTGTCTAGAACTTTCTTTCAAAGATGCTTCCTTCCTGCCCTGCTTCTTCATTCTGTTCTTTTATTTCTTTCACCTTTGTTTCTTCCTCCCAGTATTCATTATTAACAATCCAACGAAGTTATTTGACACCTACTATGCACAGAAAATGTGAATTAAAAGTGAATAAGGCATCATCCTTGCCTGAAACATTCAGCCAAGTGGGAAAGACCTAAGCGCTAGAAGAAGAAAACCAGTGGTTACTGCCTGCAAACTGTGCACATTATTAATTCTTCACAAGAGTTTTCTCAGCTATTTTCACTGCCCGAATATAGACGAGTTGTTGAATTTTTGTGTTTAAGATCACAAATCTGGGATTCAAAGTGTGTTATTTACAAAAAAAAAGGACTTCAACTTGGACTACATTACATAAGTGTGAAGTCTAGTGGGTTTTTTTGTGTGTGTGTCTCCCTTGACCTGGACTCTTGGTAGTAAATTCAAATCACACAGTGTGATGGTACAAGGCCTCAAATCATTACCACCGAATCAAATTCTACCAGAAGGCTATTTTCTCAGTCGCTCCGCAGGTGTTCTGCTATTGTCCCTGGTAAGCATGGTTCTGTTGACAAGTGGATTCAGAGCTACCTGTGTTTATTCCCACTTGAAGCCTTTGCCTCTGCAGTGAGCTCATGAGTCGGAATCTCATTCTGTCACCCAGGCTGGAGTGCAGTGGCACGCTCACGGCCACCCCAGTGTCAACCTGCTGGGCTCTCGTTATCCTTCTGCCTCAGCCTTTCAAGCAGCTAGAACCACAGGCTCATGCTACCACACCCGGCTAATTTTTTATGTATTGTAGAGATGAGGTCTCACCAAGTTGCCCAGGTGGGTCTCGAACCCGCGGGCTCAGACAATCCATTTGCCTTAGCCTCCCAAAGTGCTGGGATGACAGGCTGAGCCATCGAGCCTGGCTGGTCTGCATTTTCAATGGGCAGGACCTTGAGTTCATCTGTACAGAGAGAGGGTTTCCTCTTTCTCCCTTCCCTTCTCCTCCTCCCTCCCTTGCCCCCTCACTCTGGCCCCCTATGAGCATCAAGTTCCATTCCCAGGTTATCCTACTTCCTTTTGCCATTAACTTCTGTGTACCATTTCATGATAATTAGTAGCATTATCCACAGGCTTTATCTTTTTGGAGAGAGGAGATTCCGATGTATAATCAGCTTTCCTCCGAACAGTTTTGGTGAACACATCATCTTGTAACCTTTTTTGGAATCTGCTTTCTACCTGGTCTTTGTGTTTGAGTACTGGTGTTGAGGATCTGTCCTTATTCTTGGTTTAGCCTCTAATTTTCTGAAATTATCTAGCCATCCCTCAATTTTCTATGTGTCCTTTGTCACTTGCACAGATAGATGAGAATACATATCTATAATATAGACATATATATGAAGCAGAACACCTATATACATATGGAAATAAAGTGCTATGCTTTATAGAGAAATATGAAGTCACTAGAGGGAAGAGAAACCTATATTTCTTTTTTATATATATTTTATTTTAAAGATGTAGGGTACAGTTCAGGTTTAGGTATACAAGTGGACATAGTACAGGTGAAGTTTGGGCCTCCCTTTGGTTCCCACTTTGCCTGGTTTGAGATCAAGGACCCTTATTGATGTTGTGTACCTGCCTTTCAACCCCGGCAGTATCCTACTACTGCCAATCCCTTTCTTATAATATTATGGTAAATGTTCAGGGTCCACTTCTGAGTGAGAACATGTGGTACTCAGTTCTTTGTTTCTGTGATAGATCACTGAGTATTATGGACTCTAAATCCATCCAAGTTGCTGCAAAGTTCACATGTTTGTCCTTAATGGCTGTGTAATATTCTATCATGTATATATACCATATTTTTTTTTAATCCAGTCTGGTTTCAATGGGCAACATGGTTAGCTCCATATATTTGCTATTGTGAATAGTGCTGCAACAAACATGCATGTGCAGGTATCTTTTTTGTAGAATGATTTGAGTTCCTCTGGGTATATTCCCAGTAGAAGGATTGCTGGGTCATATGGAAAGCAAATGTCTAGTTCTTTTAGAAATCACCACACTGTTTCCCATAGATGTTGAATTAGTTTGCATTCCCACCAGCAATGTAGAAGCATTCCTTTTTCTCCAAGTCCTCTCCACCATCTGTTGTTGTTTGTTTTATTAACAGTGGCCATTCTTACTGGAGTTAGGTGGTATCCCAATATGGTTCTGATTTGCATTTCTCTGATGATTGGTGAGGCTGAGCACTTTTTCATGTGTCAGTTGGCTGCTCGTGAAACCTGTATTTCAACACCTAAGAGTGAGCCTTATTTTGGTCCCGTGTTCTAGGGACTTTAATAAGATAATTTGCATCCCCTTTTCCAACACTGCTTTTTTCTGCCTCTCTAACTATTCCCACTTGGAGAAAAAATGGTTGCCAGAAAATTCCATTTCATAGCTTTGGTTCTGACCCATGAAAAGCAAGGATCCTTTCTTGCAGCTCCAGACCAAACAATCCCAAGGAATGATTCGGATTAGCTTTGCCAGATGACATGCTCACTGCTAGACCAATACCTGTGATTATATAAACTGGGTCCTATGCTTGATTAGGCCTTCCTCCTACCCTCCCAGTCTCCAGTGGGGTAGAGTACTTTAATTGGAATCACAAGACTGGAAAAGTAATTTGCCAAAGGAAGCAGAGCTGCTGAAAATGGGATGTAAACAACTGTTGCCCAACAAAATTGGATGGGTCTGACTCCAGAACAAAAGCATGCTGCACCCCCTTCCCAAAAAGGGGACATGTGATGGGAGAGCTCAAGGGGGAGTTATTAATGAAAAATGAGACAAACTTCCTGTGTTTCTTAAAAGATTTGAATTCCAGTTTTTAACTTACAAGCTCTTTAATCTTAAAAAAAATCACTTTACTATAAAATGGAAAATTTGACTAATTAATGTGTCTATGTGGTATACTTTAACTTGGTTGACTTAATATTTTCTAGGTTTTGGAGGATTAATAAAGTTTCTTGGGTTTCCCAAAGGTAGGATTTTTTGTAATTTTTTTTAGAGGCCATATTATTGTCATCCCTGGGAACTTACATGCTCAAATTTTAAGGATAGGCATTTGTTGCCAGTGTCCTTAGCTCGAATGTCCTTTCTACCCATGTGTGTTGGTGAGTATTTTTGGATTGCTGGAAGCACTCTTCAGGATGCCTTAAGGAACAGAGAGGGCATGGTAAAAATTACTGCAGATCAAAATTTTGTTGAGCTGGAGTGTTACCAGGAGCTTCCTGGATACAGAGATGGCTATTCACTGTCTCTCTTATGAATTAGATGGTCTCTCTCTGGGCGCCTTCATGTGTTTCTGTGTCTCTGCATCACTTTCTTTTCATCTGTGGCTGGCCAATCTTCTCAATAGCCTCCACCACAAATTCCAGTGGAAACTTGGATAATTGACTTCACTAATTGCTTTTTCGTTTTTTCAGGCCTTTGCTCCGGGTCACCTCAAGGATCACTGACCAGGCTATTGATGGGATCTCTTGGGTCGTATTCCTTCTTGGTTCAATCAGAAGCTTTCCGAATAAATACTCTGGGAGTGTTCCTTGGCTGAGCAGGGAATTACAGATGGGCCAGTAATTGAGACAGAAGAGACAGGCACCATGAGGGTTACATTTAGTATACTGAAATAATACAGGGCTCTAGGAGCATTCCCTGCAGATCAGATAGATATCTACATAAAACCCAGTCTCCTTTATAAAACTACTTAGATTTATTTTTAAGAATGGGGGAATACATATTTTTTTCACATACAGTTTCTCACTTTTTTTCTTTCTTGCTGGCTTTCTAAGCCCATGGAAAAGCACTGTAAATGTTTGTAGATACAAAAATTGTGGAAAAACAAAACTGGCTAAATTCCTTTACAACAACATTACAATTAAAGCAAATTTAGAAATAGGTTATGGGTTTGTATTCTTCCATTTTTTGATGAAAACATGGTGACTCAAAGAGGGGAAGTGACCTACCCAAGGTCACAATCAATTAGTGGCAAAGCTGTGAGTCAAACCCAGGTCTGCTGAGTCTTTGGGAGTCCTTCGAACCTCATGCTGTGGGCATATTTGGAGGATTGTATGACACTAGCAAGGGAAGCATCTTGGCCTTAGCTACTTGCATTTGGCAGACTCACCTAACCTTCTCTGTTGACTCAGATATGGGACACGTCTCCTCCTGCTTTAACCCCCACATTGGCCTGAGCCAGCTGCAGGTCCCCACTGTGAGGCAGCTATGAGGAGCAGGTGGGTTGAGCATTTTCATTTCATAGGCCATTAGCTCTTGGCTCAGTAACTTTTCCAGTGCCCCTGGCCTCCCAGGCCTTATATTACCTGCTAGGTTGGAAGAGGAGGCTACGGTCTGGGAATCTGAATGGATACAGCAATTAATTCCTGAATTGGCTGCTAGGAAACTTTCCATGGGCTGCTGAAAATTTCACCCAGAAATGCCCTGTCTTGATTTTAATTTTTTTCCCCTCACTCAAACCTTTGCTTATACACTATTCTGCAAGGTAAGAAGTCACAGTGAGAAAGAAAAATATAAGGAGATTAAAAACGACGACGACAACAACAAAACAACAAAACCTGTAAAGCGTAGAGACCATGCAAGATAGGACAGAAACAGCCGGAGGGACCAGAAAGACAAGGAGAAAACCAGAATGATTTAGTGACAAAAGGAGAAAGGGCTATAGATGAAAAAGATGAATGATGCAATAGAATGGAATTTACAGATTCTAACTAGAGCTGATAATGCTAATGAGAGAAGTTTCCTCAAGGCTGCACATAGTTAAGCCACAGAGCTCAGTACCAAAAATCAGATTGCCTAGTTTTTTCTCTGGAAAGCATTTAGTTCCTTGCAATCAAAGATATCCAATAAATATTTAGTGATTGAATAAATGGAAGCCAAGATGGTCATAAGGCTTCAGCCATGTCAAATGTGCCATGATTAAAGTTGAGAATAGCCTGGAAAAGAGAAGCTTGCAGAGAACATGATTAGTGCCTTCAAATATTTGAAGGATCATTATTTAGAATAATGCTTAGATTTAAGATGTTTGTGCTTTAGGGATTAAACCAGGACCAGTGGATAGAAGCTACAGGTAGATGGATTTAGGTTCAAAATAGTCTACGCATTCAGAGAAGTACATTCCTTAAGTCTGGGAGTTTGTAAGAAACATCTAATTAACAGTTGACAGAAATGCTATATCTGGAATTGAAGCATCATATGGAGTTGAATATCAATGGCTCTCTCCATGGCTTGTCTCTGTATTTGGAATGTTTTCTTTTGCTGTGCAATTTCTAAATAGATGTTTTTCTTTTGTTGGGCAATTCTTTTTATTTTTTTAGTGTTATATTAGTTTAGTTATTTTTATTTTAAAGATGTGGGGTAAAATTCAGGGTTAAGTATACAAATGTTCATTATGAAGGTACCCTTGTTGATGAGGTCTGCCTCCCCTCTCCCGGCAGAATCCCACTACTGCCAATCACCCCCACCCTTGGCAATTTCCCACTACTGACAATCCTTTTCTTATAGTATTATGATAATTGTTCAAGGTCCACTTATGAGTGAGAACATGTGATACTCAGTTCTTTGTTTCTGTGATAGATCACTCAGTATTATAGACTCTAAGTCCATCCAAGTTGCTGCAAAGTTCCTAATTTTGTTCTTCCTTATGGCTGTGTAATATTTCATTGTATATATGTACCACATTTTTTAAAAATCCAGTCCTCTTTTTATGGGCAGCACGGTTTCATCTTTTTGCTATTGTGAACAATGCAGCAGTAAACATGTGTGTGCATGTATCTTTTTCATAGAGTGATTTGAGTTCCTTTGGGTATATTCCTCGTAGGGCGATTGTAGGGTCATATGGAAGGTCGATTTTTAGACCTTTTAGGAATTGCCAAACTGTTTCCCACAGAGGCTGTACTAGTTTACACTCCCACCAACAGTGTAGAAGTGTTCCATTTTCCCTGCATCCTCTCCAGCAGCTGTAGTTTTTTGAATTATTGATGATGGTCATCCTGACTGGAATTAGGAGGTATCTCAGTGTGGTTTTAATTTGCATTTCTTTGATTATTAGTGAGGTTGAGCATTTTTTCATGTATCTGTTGGTTGCTCATATGTCTTCTTTTGGGAAGTGCCTATTCTTATCTTCTGCCCACTTTGTGATGGGGCTGTTTGTTTTTTTCTTTTTGGCACATTTGAGTTTCTTGTAGATCCTAGATGTTAGACCTTTGCCAGATATACAGTTGGCAAATATTTTTTCCCAGGCTATCTCCCTGCTTTCTTGATGGTTTTTTTGGCTTTGCAGAAGCTTGTCAGTTTGATGAGGTCCCACTAGTCTATCTTATCTCTTTATGGCATGGGCACTTGTGGGTTTTGATCAGGAATTAGCTGCCAGTTTCATTTCCATAAGGGTGCTTCCTGCATTTTCTAAGGTTCTTATAGTTTGAGGTTTTACGTTTAGGTCTTTGATCCGTTTAGAGTGAACTTTTGTGTATGGTGATATGTAGGAGTCTTATTTTAATCTTCTGTATGTGTTCAGGCAGTTTCCCCAGCACCATTTACTGAATAGGTTCTCTTCTCCCCAGTGGTTAGTGGTGGAGGCTTTGTTGAAGATGAGTTGGTTGAGAAATTGAGGTTTTGCTTCTAGAATCTCTATCCTGTTCCATTGGTCTATATGCCTGTTCCTGTACCGATACCAGGCTGTTTTGATTATTGTAGCTTTATAACACAGTTTAAAGTCTGGGAGTGTGATACCTCCCACTTTTTTTTGTTTTTTTTGCTGAGGATTGTTTTAGCTATTTGTGGTTGTTTATGTTTCCATGTGAATTCCTGTATTTTTGTTTCCAGGTCTGAGAAGAATGCTACTGGTAATTTAATGGGTATTACATTAAATCTGTAGATTGCCTTGGGTAGAATTGACAGCTTAATAATTTGATTCTTCTAATTCATGAACATAGAAT